>JAQGCS010001944.1:0-11702 GCA_034702105.1 Fuscozetes fuscipes | reverse complement strand
ATTACTGAACTCTACTCTGCCTTCACTTCTGTCAAGAGGTCAGTCACCTCTGTCCACAATTATTTAGTTTAGAATTAGTAAGGTCTTAAACACAAATTAATTTTTAACTATCATTCTAACTTTTCAGATATCAAGTATTGTTGTCCAGAAGATTCAAATTTAACCAAGGCACTGCAACTATATATTATAGTATGCATTTTTTGAACACCGCTGAACACGCGTTATATATAGAAGAGGATCTCCTAATCTGTTTGATATCCCCTTTTACAAGAGCAAAACTGATTTTTACCCCGCGGCATCCTACTGTCTTGAAGATACATTATCACGTAATAATCTGCCCAGGATGAATTTAGGAGTTTATGTAAAGTTAAATAAAATTTTATTTGAGATAAAAAGTAATCGAAATAACAATATTTTAGTCATAAAAGTTGTATTAAACAAAAAATTATTAGTTTTATTGAAATTGTGTTTCAATGACTACAATAAATGCTTTGTAATAACCAATGCCTCCAATTCTTGGCTATTCAGTGACTGCCAAAGAGCCTATAAAATCATTTCAAAAATTAATTAAAAGCTAATATATGATTAATGAATGAGTAAGTTTATACTCTTTGATCTGGTCGTATTTGAGTCTGTCTTCCTTGCTTTTAATGGTTCGGGTTTTACCTCCTTCTTAGTCATATAAAAGTATAAACCAATAGCGACAACAATGAGACAAATCACTACAATAACGATAACAATCCATATCCAAAGAGTCGAATTTGTTGGGGTTACTGTTACCGGAGCCAAATCACTTGTGGAAACCAAATCAGTTGTGGTGGACATTGCAGTAGATGTGCTTTGAATGCCAAACTCCAAATGGGAACAGTTTATCAGAACTTTTGGTTCTTCACTATTGCACTGAAATATATTTGCAATAAATAGTAATTTTAATATAATTATAATACAAACGACAAACTTCTTTATTCAAGAATTCGAGATAATTCCCAGTTTTGCAATAAATGATGCATTTCTTCTCCACAAACAATTGAAATTCGTTAAAGAATGCGACCATTCTTCGGCTCGACTTCAAATTATTCAGAATCATTTGGTCCGAATTGGTGTTTGAAGCGAATCTCTTTTTGAAAGCGATAATAATGTCATCGCTAACATTAATCGCTTGAACTGTTTGGTTCGCAAATTTGAAGCCACGCAAAGTTCGATAATATTCAACCAGGTTTGTTTGAGAGGCGTTCTGGCCAATGAAAATGGTTTCTGAACCAAAACCATAGGCTAGACTTGGCCTGAAATCCGAATCGAAAGCAATCTCAGATTTATTGACCAAATATCTATTAGTATCATCGGATTTGACCAAAATGTATGAACCGTTTGAGTGGTTGCGATCAATAGGCGCCCATTCGATGGTATGGCTGTTCCCCTAAAATCAATTCATTGATTAAATTGTTCCAAACATATCACCGAATCTTCAAATGATTTACTTTCAAAAGTCCTGTCAAACGCTGGCACTCAATGTGGTTACAAATGTTGATGTGAAAGGCCATTCTATAGCCACTTCCGAACCAATTTCGAATAGATTTACCCCGAATCGAATCCAATTGGAGCGGATCTGTTGTACGGATTTCCCAATAGTTGTGACCAATAAATAAATATTTGGAAGCGTAACCATGTTCATATCCATAATCGATATCAAAACCACTTTCAGCGAAGGCCTCACAGAAGTCTCTGTCGTGGATCTCCTGACTCATACTCAACGATAACATCACAATTATGTTTAGAATCGGTTTCGAAACCATTTTGTTTACGAGTTTTAACTAAATTTCTAAGAATTGAAAATATTTTGAACCAATTTAATAGTTTTTTTTTATTTTGACTCAAACTCAACGAGAAATTCAATTGAATGATAAAAGGGTTTCTAATGAGTCCTAATCCAATTTTTTGAACTTTTGATGAAAACGATATTTTATTTATTTTTATCAAAACATATGTAATCGTTAAGAGTGAATATTGTTGTCTTGTTCATCTAATCTTTTGAATTTAATAATGAAAAACAGAGCATTGAATTCAATTGGAATGAATCGTATATTTAGGACTTTTTCATATAAAATCATTGAATTAGTGCTTAGAAATTAGTTAAAACTTTGATCATACATGGTTAATTTGCTCAATTCATTTAACAAATTTCAGTACAACTAATAAGCATTTGATTTGTATTTTCATTATTAACTCGAAATTCTATCAAAATATTAAATTAATGTTAAAACAATAAAATTGAAAGTATCAATATTTATAATATAAGGTGAAGTTACTTTCATATATAAAAAATGTTAAAAAGTGATAAGAAAGCACACTTTTGTGAACAAAAATACGATGGGCTTAAGTTAATAAATAAGTTACAGTCAACTCTGTCTCATATGCAGTAGGGGCACAGTTTCCCGAATTTTCAAGCCCATGCCCATATTAGGTGGGTGTAGGGAAACCCACGAAACTATACTACCATTTACTATCATAAATGAAGGGAAAAATCAAAAGCATCGATATAATCAATCAAATATATATCAAAGTAAGAAAAAAATCAGCTTTTTCTTGTTTAAGACATTTAAATGTGTGTTTGAAGACATTTTACATTTCATTCAAAAGAAAATATTGATATTAACGAACAATTTTAACACTAAATAACTTAGGGTTTTGAGATATGATAGACTTGTTCAATTTGAAATTTAATCATTCCTTAAGCCCAAATGTATTTTCTAAGTATCCGGGTATTTGGGCTTTGTTTGAAGTTACTTATGAATTAAATGATTAGTTTTCGTGTCAGAGTATAAAACGCATACATTCGAATATTGGTAGACAAATTCTGGGGTTAAACTTGGTAATCATCAGTGTAATTATTGTTTAAATTATTGCAAACATTAAAAAGTTTGTGAATTTGTTACTGTAAATGGAATTTGTACGTAATTGTTAATAATTATTATAATTGAAATAAGTGTATTGAATGGCGAAAACTTTAGCCAGAATTTGAACAAATTGTTTAGTAATAAAAGCATAGAAATGCTGATACACTGTAGACTCTGACTGACTCTTTGTTGCGAATAACACAATAAACTTTATGAATATGAATATGTATATAAGCTCTGGTCATAGCCTATGGCCTCTACAAGAGTAGAGCAAATAAGCATGAAATGAATACCTATTCACAAATCGTAATGGATATTAGGCTGTGCTCTGAAATAATCAAAAGCAATAATAGTGTTGACAAACGAACCGATTCATTATTGTTACCGACAACTGGACTTCTATTGTGTCGCTTCTGTTCCTATTTTGATGGCTCTTTTTGTCAGCACAAACATCATCCATAAGTAGGGTAACCAACTCTGTAGGGCTTCGGTCCCGATCAATTGGCTAAATAACTCTACACTAGGTTTTGATTTTGTTCACAGCCTTTAGCAAGCTTATTTTTATACCAATATGACCATATTTTTCTGCGATAGAGAAATATGATGAATTTCATTTAAAATTTTAACTTGAAAAAATTTGCTAGTATGAATAATGGTATTTAATTATATGGTGATGCAATTGGTTGGTTGTGGTGACCCTATTTGTTGGAGACATTTGTGATCCGGAACTCAATAAAAATAATGTTTAATCATATTCATCGACTGGAAATCGGATCATAACAATAGAGAAGTCCCTTTCATTTGATACCGAATCTCTCAAACAGACGTTCTTATGAGTAATATTTTTTACATATTTCTGTCCTATATGAGTCCCCTGTCCTCCCTTAGTCTTCCTCTCATCCTATCTCTATCTGTAGAATATATTTGTCTGATTATAATCCTCTATAATACCAATTCTGTGCATATATTGAATATGATATCAATCCTACATCTGTTTTGTATTCAACATAACAAATACCTACAGAATTATATCCGAACAACTAATGCATATTTATATTTTGCTAGCTCATTCTCTGGTAAAGCTTTTAAAAAGTCTATTGCGGGGACTAAACATTCAAACATTGATCTATTGTTAAATATTATGAATTTTTAAGTCTCTTAAAAAGAGTTTGTTGTCTGTCGTGTGAAAACTGTTTTAGAAAAAGATTTTTATTATTATTATCTATATTTTCGACTATTATTTGTCGAAAAGTTTTGCCCGAAATCTGAGAACAGATGTCTATATTAAAGCTCTTATTATAGGGAAGAGAAAAATCAAATGCATATTCATTTGTCGAATGTATATTCAGAGCAATAGTAGTGCTAACAAAATATACAACAACTCTATTGTCCTTAAACTTGAGTCCAACACATTTATAGTACTTATGTGTGTCTGCAGTCATCGGTAGCTCCCGATTCAGGTTTCGGGAGACATATAACGCACTCTTTTGCAGTAGAAGTTTGTCCAACAGTTTTGCAAATAACAATGATCTGTTAAGTAATGGTTGTCAAAAAGTTGGCCAATTATTAGCTGATTGCCGGCCCCAGCAATCATTCGTCGCAAAGAGAGAGAATTTATTTGTCTTCTTATTTCTCTGTATTTTCAATTGAATCGCTATTATATTATAGAACGCAATGCACTAAATATTATTACCTTAAAAGGATAGATATTATAAGCCAGTTCAATTCAGATACCTCTCTCTCTCTCTCTCTCTCTCTCTCTCTCTCTCTCTCTCTCTCTCTCTCCTTCTCTCTCTCTCTCTCTCTCTCTCTCTCTCTCTCTCTCTCTCTCTCTCTCTCTCATTCTGTCCCCTTCAGTGGTGACAAACAGACAAATACAAAGAGTGTCTCCCAGATAGAGGGTAAGACACAACTGAGAGAACACGCGGTCCATATAATCGAGCGGATCGGCTGACAATACTTTTTAAATTGATGGGCGGAGTCGCTCAGAATAAACTTTTTATAGTTGTCAAGAGAGTTGTGTTCGGCCGACAAATGCTTTCGCCGCCGATTCGTCCGAATAGCGGATCGGAGTATCGCACAGTACTTCACACTCTCCTCTCTTTATGATTGAGTCAATTATCAGAACGTTTGGTTCAAAACTTCTCAATGAACTGATGTCTTGTGTATGCTGTCCTCACTCTGCCCTTTGGTGTATGTGAGCCACTCGTCGTATGTCTTACTCTCTTTATAGCCCGTCGTCGTCACAATATAGCGATTAAGAGCCCACTTGTGGTCTGCATATTAATGTCTGACATATGTTTCAATCGTTTGTCAACGTTTGTCTCTAATTTGTCCTAATTGTGTGTCAATAATGTCGCGATCCTTTTTCGTTGACTCTTTGCTTGATCTCAGCGCTAATACATCCGTCAAATCCGTCAAAGAAAAGTCGGCCCTTTTTATAACCGGTCGCGACAAAGATAGCGATGAAAAGCTGGCCCTCAGACGACTAATAGGCTTAAGTGAAGTCACTGATGGAAAGCTTGGTGTCGATTATCAGCAAATGTTTAACACAAACAAATTAAAAGTCAACCACTATGATAATCGTAAGTTTTATCACATTTATTATTGTCTTGTCAATGTTAATAGCTCCCTTTATGATAATCAGTTAATAAATCAAATTAGCAAGATGTTTACACATATTTCAGATTAATTAAAGAAAGTTTTATCGAAATTCTTATTAGTGTATATATACATAACTGTATATATGAGTTATGTTACGTTCATCCCATTCGACAACTTTTTAAAAGATATTGTTTTCTAATTTGAAATAATCTTCTGTCATATGAAAAGTTTGAAAAAACTAATCATTTGTGAGTCACTCAACACTTGTATGTATGAGTGATTAACTATGCTTATTTAATTTTTATTACCAAACATAGTCTGCGATTTATCGCCGATGTCTTCAGAGTCGGACACTTCTAAAAGATGTTCGCGACTGAGGACAGCCTTCACTTCCACCCAAATCGTTCATTTAGAACATGAGTTCAACAAAAATATGTATTTATCTCGCCTTCGAAGGATAGAAATCGCACACTATTTAGGTCTGAGTGAGAAACAGGTGAAAATATGGTCAGTATATCTTATTAGCACCGAATAAATAACTAGGAATGGGATAACAAATCGGTTCTGATGCTTATTATCACTCATAGGTTTCAAAATAGACGCGTCAAACATAAAAAGGAAATAATTGTCGACAGAAAAGTGAATTCTGATTCGGAACCGATGGCTCACCGGAACTGTGCCACACATTCATGCAAATGTCGATGTAATGTCAATGCAATCAAAGACGTCGATTGTGCCGACAGTGGCAGCCAAAAGGACATGAAAATCGGCGATAGCATAGTGTGCACCAGTGGTGGTACTATAGCCAACACCATATCCAATATCGCCAGTAATGCCTCCAATATTAAGGCCAACAGCAATAATATGGGCATTAATAGCTATGGCTGTGACCAGTGCTAAACTCACTGTATGTGTGATTTATTAGAGCTCATTGTGACAAAAGACGGCTACCAATGGCTGGCCTATGATTGATGACCAGTATTTTGCTCCACATAACTATTGACTTTCAAATACTTTTGTTGACAAACAACGCGATAACTCAAAGACTGTGAAAATTGAATTTTCAAACACATCAACGCTTTTCAATGATTATATTCCAAGTATTTGTCCATGAAAACTTTACCTATTTAACTATATTTTATTATATTCTTTGTAAAAATCAATAAATTATGTGTTAATCATTATATTTGCATTCAATATATCAAACAAATTGATTTCCATTCAGACGACAAACTTTTGACAATTTAGTCGATGTTTGGCTCTAAATGTATGAAAATTGAATAATAATTTTGAATTAAAATCTTTTAAAATATGATTTTGTCTATTGGTCTGAAAATTATGGATTATTTGTGAAGAATAATAAAAAAATATGACAAAAAGCTGTTCAGAAAATGATTAATTATGTCATTTATTTGGTGTTTGAAGTGATTTTCAGCTTGAGTTGACCCGTTCCTTCTGGTGTACGCCAAACATTGAGATATTTGAATGAGTACTTAACTTTTGAATGCAAAAGTCAATGGCACAGCACCTGCCCTAACACTAACCGAACTTCTTTGAGAGCTAATCTTTATTAGGCTGTACTCCTGGCCATTGATATTCCATTTGTTAAAACCTTATTATATAACGAGAGAGAAATTTAAAGCAAGCAATCAGTTGGTTATATAAATCCACTTCAAGGCTGAGAAGAGTTTGCGGTACAGTTATTGACACTTTCGGGCCATTCATGACAATGAATTATCGACATAATAAAAGGGGTACGGCTTCAGTGCACACGTGTGTCAACTCTTAAAGGGTGATATTCTCCTCGCCATTGACTTTTGGCCACACATTATTCAACGATCAGAATAATTGTTTGGCCAACAATTTTCTTAACCCCCAATCCTTTGGAGCAGTTATTATGTGTGAAAAGTAAACTAATTTATTATTTAATGTTCTGGAAAACGACTGAATTATATAATATATGAATATATTATTCATATAAATAGTATCTATGAGTGAGAATTGGCGATAAAATCGCATTCAGTGAACGTTTTGGTCTCACTTTCGCTATTATTAACACTATTTTTTTGCAGCGAAGTATTCAAATCAAATCAAAAGAGTTATTGAATAGTAAATGCTGTGTAAACACAAAATAAAGGGTTTCCTCTCACTTGACAGCTGCCTTTTCTTTGGCATATTCGATGCCTTGAATCAACTGAATCGCACCAATTTGAACAGGCTCATAATGAGTCACTCATTTAGCTTAATCTAGTAATAATTCATTGAATAATAGCTATTGTGAGGGCAATTTTATTTGAAATCTCAGAACAGAATTTATTTTTGTGTTTTTGAAAAATTTGATAAAAAATGTTGTTTGATATCAACTAATATTCGGAAAACAATTATAATTCCAAACTTTTTTTGATAATAATTAAGATTAGAAAGAGAATGAAAGCGCCCACCGATATGTACAGAAAGATCAATATGATATTCCCCACCAAATGCTGGCTGTTAACTATCAAAACAACTGAATGATCTGAAATGAAATCCTATTTTTGTCAGATTTGGTCACTAATTGTCAATAGATTTTCATACAAATAACAAATGCCAACCAAATCAGTGTCCAAATGAGTAAGTTTATGGCGTTCCCAATGATTGCTATCTGAAGCACAACCTTCTTTGTGATAATCGCATACAAAGCAATCAATGAGTCCATACATATCGATATGAAAAACGCGATCGAAACCAATATATTTAAACCGGATATTATTTGAAGCAAATGAATAACTTTTGTGACAATCAAACTCAGAACTAGAGTTACGGTAAACGATAGCTTCTTGTTCTCAACAGCGACGATATCTTTGAGATTATCTGAAATTCTATCCATCATTTAAATTAAGGATTTCTTTAACTGAAATTTGTTTGAATTGATTTAACGAGACTTTCATATTGTTTCAGTCGACACAATCTTTTTATAATTTTAATAATAAATGTCTTATTGAGCACTCATTACTAATCAGGCAAATTCTAATTTGAAAATAATTTTACCAATGGATAAATTTTCATAAATGGGTTTATATAACTACTGTATTAACTCGGAAATATCGACATGCAGGTAAAGATGAATAGGACCATTTTTTAAAACATGTTGCCTACCGGCATATAAAGTATAAATGTACAGAGTAACGTTGAAAAATTCAAATGACAAAAACAATTAGCTTTATTTATTTAAATGATAATTAAAATGAATCAGATTTAAAATAACCATCATCAGAGATACATCAGAGATACTGATATGATCTTAATATATACTTCTTAGTGGCGAAAATACATAACCAGTTATATACGAGTTATGACATTTATTTTCCATTTATTTATTAGATATACATTTTGGTAAATGCGAACATTTTTCAGATTTTAATAAATTTTACCGACATATCGGTAAACCCGAAGTATACTGGCTATATCATCAACATAGAATATAGCGGCTTGCCTTTATTTCCGAAGTAATACGGCATCAAATTAGCAATGATGATTCATTATATAATCAAAAACGTATCTTAGTAACAAAATACCGTTCGCTTCAAAAGAACAAATGTTAAAGTTTATCAATTCAGGTATACATATACCCTATATCATATAGTCATATATATGTATACTATGGAGTGTATGCGATGCGCCAAAATAGAAGCATCAATTTCATATCAGTATTGTTCACTATTTTTAGTTTTGTCTTCAATTTTTGGACGCGGATTCGAATTACTCAACTCATTTATTTTTTTATTCAAGAATTTTCTCGAACCAAAAGAAAAAATCATTAAAATTGTTATCAATTGACAGAGCATGTTGAATGTATTATTATACATCTTATATTTGTAATTGTCTCGAATAATAATTGGTGTGATGAACTTTAACATTTGTCTATTGTAATTGTTGCTAATTTGCCAAAACACTACCCTTGGTTAACCTTGATTTTGTTGAAATTCAAATTATATAATTGAAATTTATACATATCTATAATATTTGAGAATGAGATAAAGCCTTTAATTAGTGTAAGTGCAAGCTTATTATTAGTGTGAGCAAGTTCAAATAATTTTGAATTCTAAAACAAATGGGAGAAATGAGATATACTCCAGAATACAGACAAAACACATGAATATTATTATCAATTTGAATATTTTATATATTAATATAAACGTCAATAAAATTAATATTGTTATCGTTTTTATGATGATTTTGAAATATTATTGATATTTGTATTTGAAAACAACGTCATTAAGTGATTAAGTTTTCCCATTTGTCGTTTGAAAAATCCTATGTGAATATTTAGTTTTGTTCAGGTGCCATTAATGGCTTGGTAAAGGTTTTTTCCGATTTCGAAGGACAAGCATATTGTTTGGCAATTAGATTCAATCGAACAATTCTAATGTGATTTAATTAAACAAGGCATTATTAATTTCAACATTCTTTTCATTGATCAAAGTTGTGTTTACATTTCAATAGCATATAATGTCTGACGTATTTCTCCAAAGTCAAGGATTAATCTGTTTGTGAGGTATATGACAATTGTGAGCCTTGTTTTCATTCATATCCTCTACGGTTTAAAAGCAAAGCCATAGCCAAGGGGTCGGTGCAAAACACTGACAAAAACAAACAATAATATAATGATTATATTCATTTAATTCATTCACAAACATATGATTCCTATCTATTTTTAAATAATGACCTGGAAAATTGTCTCACACCTAAAAACACTTTCCTTAAGGAATGAGATAAGTTTTGTGTCATGTTAGAAATATGTTACATTTTATAGACAGCAAAATTAACTGTCATACTCAACATGGAAAGTTTACTTTCAAAATCACTGACTATAATGCGGACATTTCTTAACGAACCCAAACGATAAAATAAAACGAACTATCAGTTCATAATCATCAAAATAATTTTCAATTAATATATAGTTTATGTAACTTTATCAAATATTAAACAACTTTAAGGATTTTCGCCGAAAAATTGCAGAAATACCACATTTAGACCGAATTTCTCACATTTTAAACTAAATTAAGGTTAAATAAGTTGATTTAAACCGAATTTAGCGTCAATTTAGTGAAAAAAGTGGTGAGAAATCGCTATTTCCGGCCAAACTTCCGGTCCGCCATTTTACTCTACCCTACAAGGTTTTGGAAAAATTTTGACAAAATACTCCTACCTATCTTCTCCTGAAATCAGGTTGCTTGGTTATTCCCAAGGGTGCCCAAGGGGGTAGATCTCTTATCCCCTCTAGCCCGAAAAATTTTCAATCAAATCCGATGAGTTTTGACCCCCCTAAAATTTTGCCAAAGTTTAATATTACAAGTAGGCCCCCTAGAAATAGTCAAAACCCCCTAACGGTCCCCCTGGAAGACTACCCCAGACCCTTCCCCTAGAGCCAAGGCACCCCTGGTTATTCGTGTCCTAAATCATTGAGCTTGGAGCTTGAACTTTTTTGGCATTTCTTATCTTGGTAAAATTTAACTAGTTGTTTTGTGATTTTGAACTACTGATGTTTCGTTATGGTGGTTCATGGTTTGTTTTTGATGGTTAGTTAAGAAATGTCCATGTAATAAACATCTGATTGAAATATTCAAAGAATGTGCTTGGTAAAAGTAACTATCGAGCAAATACAAGTTGTATAAGCTCAATGTTTGTTAGTTTTCTCGGCCCTATGTGGGGCGAGCTCTACTTCATTAGCTTTTTTAAAAGTGCAAACCTGCATGATCACTTTCACTACTGGTTTAGTTTTATTTCCAATAGAAAGTAAAAAAATAAATGCTAACCACTAGTTACTACTGTAGCAGACACTGAGCACAGGGCCAACTCTCACTCAAAACTTACTTAACTTTATTGCATAAGTAATATGCAAACAAGCAGAATGGGAACAAGGAAATTTCTCAATGATAAACATAATAGCAATTTATCTAACTATCATTTCCTCAAAAATTGACTGAATGCTAAAACCAGGTTAACAATCGACCATGATCATGAAAAATCCACATCAGTTTATAATTGCAAAAATAAGTGAGAGTATATTGTTTAGTAAATTGTCAAACATTGATCAAGTAGAATTAATTAGCAGAGATTTCCAATCTATTGGCCTTCAGATGTTTTTTGAGCGCAAAATCAATTGCACGAGCATTTGCTCATTCTCTCTCTCTCTCTCTCTCTCTCTCTCTCTCTCTCTCTCTC
>JAQGCS010001943.1:0-11706 GCA_034702105.1 Fuscozetes fuscipes | reverse complement strand
GTCTTTATAATTAGTTTATTTATTTCCAAATATAATTAGATTTGCGAATAACTAAACAATTCCCAAATGAGATGACATAACACATAATTAGTCCAACTTTTGACTCAACCCTTTCTCCAAAGACTGTCTATTATTCATTTGATGTGAGCTTTAAGGGAATGACTGACACATGAATGGAACCGAAATTAATGGCTAAGTTGGCCATACATGAGGGGAAGGGGGAGAGAGAGAGAGAGAGAGAGAGAGAGAGAGAGAGAGAGAGAGAGAGAGAGAGATCAGGGTTATAAATTACCTCTCGTTTGCAACTTGGGAATTTATCTCTAAGATTTTGTCATTCATGTGGAAAGCTGATCTTGATCAAGTGATAATAAACCCGAGTGTAAGAACTATTTTTTTTAATAATTTGTTTATGCTTTTAAGAAAATGGAATATTTTCCAAACTAACCTGTTTCAATATTTATGTATAAATGATAAGATTAGATCAGCTTGGTCCTGCATCTATGGATTATTGTGTCTGTAGAATAAAATTCAAATTTCATTAAAATTGAATTTTAATTAAAGATTTTATCACATTTTAAAATCCCTTTATCTTTGAGAGGAATCTTTGGACACCATTTATAAATAGATAAGAATTCAATTTTAATGGAATGTATTGGTTTCACAATTTAACTAAAACATTGAAGATGAGCAAGCTTACAGTATTATAAAAATACATAAAATTCTTATTTACCTATCCCTGGGAATATTTACAAATTTACGATGGTAAAGAGTCAATCTAAATATGATTAGCTAGGCTAGAAAAGATTTCATTCCCAATAAGTTAAATGAACATAAACAACAAATTATATAAAACTTTTAAACATTTACAAATTTACTCAGCTCATCTCAAAGTAAAATTCGTAAAAGAGCTCAGGAGCCGCGAACTCAGGACGGACGCTTTACTCGCTTTGGTCATCAGTGATTCTGTACCTTGCAAACCGATGCAAATTTAACCATTCGTGCAGACAGAGAGAAAAGATTTAATTATTTCATTAATTAATAATTTTTGAAAAAAGGCAAAAAATGAACCCATTTTTGAAAAATTCTTAAAATTGAATAAATTACGTTTTTTATCACAAGAGAAAAAAAATATTAACAAAAAGGTCAAATTGATTTATATTTAATTGATATTTGAATAGTAATTTGATGTTTAAGGGAGCTTTATCAATTTAAAAATTAAATAAGAATTAACTGTTTAGTAAAGGAATTCGAGTAAAAAACAAATTCGTATGCAATCGGAGATCAAAATCATTCGAGAAAACATTTTTAAGATAAGTTCAAAGATTACTAACTCTAATGACCAAGGTCACCTTTTTTTGTTGAATGTTCTAAGAAGAATGCTGGATGTTGTTTCAAGTGGAAAGTAATTAAGGAAAAACCAAGTTAATCTAATGTTTGGTCTAAAATTACTTTAAAATGAATTACATTTAATAAAATTTTACCAAGGTACCATATGCTTAGATTTTCACGACCTGAAAATCCATTTAATCAGTCGCTAAATTGAGGGTCAAAAACAGGATAAAACTGCTTCTAAGAAGTTTGGAATCACCGCAAAATTAATCATGTCATTTATATTCCATGCAAGTCTCTCTCTCTCTCTCTCTCTCTCTCTCCCTCTCTCTCTCTCTCTCTCTCTCTCTCTCTCTCTCTCTCTCTCGATATACTGTCATAAAGAGTTAAATGAATGATAAATAAAATAATATTTTGAAGAATTCTCTGGAAAATAGTGAATATTATTCTCTATATTCATATTTTATTAAAAGTAGTTTTGAAAAATATTTTATTACTGAAACCACAACCGGTAATAATTCAAAGTTGTTTACCAGCCTTTTATTTATATCCAGGAACTTTACCCTCCACTTAAGAACAAGGCCTTCCTGTCTGGCCATCACTAAAAAGATGATATATTTGGTTAGAATCACATTATTATAAAGAAAATGTCATTTATTTCATGCATTCATTTGAAGAGATTTATTGAGTGTTTAAAGTAAAGCCCTCTTAAAGGTTATTCTGTGCATTAAAAATAGATAAGTTTAGGAAAGATAATGTGGAAAATTGGTTTGATTTTGACGAGCACAACTTTTTTTTATTGCATGAGAACTACTGTTGAAAATAACCAAAAAACAAGTCATTCGTTCATTCATTCATTGAGTGTTAGAAAATAAAAGTGAAATCCATTTTTCATTCGCTTCACTCATATGTTATGCTTAACTGAATTCAAACATTTTTTATATTCAGTGTTTTTAAATATGATTTCAAACATTTTTTTCTGCATTTATCCTTGGATCTAAAGCTCTCCACTCGTTTCGTAAATGTTGTGAGCGTTTAATGAATGCAGTGATAGAACTGAATGAAAATAGTTATGGGGTGAGCAGGATATCAACTTTTACAAGACGGAATAGGGAGAATTTAAAGTTATCTTGCTTGATTTATCTTAATTTATTTTTAAAGTTACCATTTTTTTAATTATTTGGGAAAGTAATAAGGGTTACTAAGATTAGCTCAATTTACTTGTGAAAACTGGTCAAGTTGATTCATAAATTAAGCTAATTTATAGAAATCTATCGCCGATCTATTCATCGGGCAATTAAACTGGGATATAAATGATTTAGCTAGAACTATTAATTATTTATTTAAGAAGGATTGCATATATCAACCTCATCTGACTGTCTTTTTTAATCAGAAGAATAATTAAAATTTTATCTCGATCACTTGGCTATCAAGATTGAAATCAATTAAATATGATAAATGGCACCTGTTCGATTAGAGCATACTCTGATGTTGATTAATCCTTTTAGTAAAATTAATGTATCTGATCACCTTGGCTATTCCATTGAACATAAGACCGGCGATAATGAAGCGAAGAAAAAACTTCAAAAATATACTTCACATTCACAGCACAGGAATACACACATCAATGCCTTTTTGCACACAACAAGTGTTGTATTAATTATATCTCTAATACTTTTTTTTCGCTGCGCTTAACATACAATCAAATTACTATTCAATGCCATTCTTGATATCAGATTCAATGTCTGTGCCATTCAATTGAGCCCATATGAGAACACACCGATACTAACGGCACAGTTAATCAGTAATTTTCCACATTAACTCTGGATTGTTATTAAGGTATATTTGGCTTTAGTTTTAGGTCTAATGCGGAAAATTATTATTATTTCCATTTTTATTGTAATGAATTCAAGTAATAAAAATAAAAAAAAGAGTTTTCCTGAGTTTTCAAACAATTTTTTATCTCTTTTGGATGTGATTATTGTTATTACTCCTGACTTTTCAAACTAATTCTTCATCCATTAAATCGATTTTTAATTCTTTACAAACTTGTGCTTGGCCAAACAAATTGTTCTATCCAATAAATTAAGTAACGGTCATATTTTTTTAGCTTGTTTGAACCTCCCCTTAGTCTTGCAGTTAATAACCAACCTCTTTGCCGGTTATTTTTAAGCCATTTTGACCCTTGATAAAACCTAATAAGAGTGATCAATGTGACTGATTCGGCGCCATTTTCCTCTGCCATCTTGAAAATGATGTCATCCTAACTTTGAAATAGTAGACATTTTGCTCCCTTCTATACTATACACTTTGGGGTTGAGCCCCTGGCCATCACTATGTTATGGTTAAACTAGTTTATACAGGTTGCTAATCAGGGATCTCATATTTATTAAGGAAATATCTGTAATTTATTTTCAGAAAAATATTTGTAACCTTGGTAATCGTAGACTTTTTTACAGCAAACATGTCTCGCCATTGCGTTCGAGTTATGATAAATTACCATTGTAATTTAATCCAAGATTGCACACAATGGAAAATCTGCGTATCATCTAATAATATTTAGAGAGGAAGAGCTAATACCTCGAACTAATAGCAAAGTCAATATTTATAGAGAAAGAGACGACACTTTCCTCAATCAGAATATTCTGTTCTTTAATGGAAAGCATTACTGATATTAAAAACTCATCACTAGTTGTGAAACGAATAATAAGTATTTCATAATATTTGGAGTGAAACCCGATTTGCATAACATTTGCGAACAATAATCACTTTTTCAGTCAATTCTGAGTTTTTCAAAAACTGATTTGAATTTAGATTTTTTTTATAATGAATTATATAACAGCTATGAGTGAAGAGAAGGCTATGATTTTCCAGACTTTATGTAAATGAGCTTGGTTGAAAAAGGAAATTATACCAATTATTGTAGCAATTTGAACTGTGTCCAATTGTCCAATTATTAAGGTTAATTCTTTAAAGATTGCAGGATATTAGTTTGATCCCCAATATTCATCTCATCCAATCTCGTTTTAAAATATAGATGATCAAGGTAGTCTAACCTGAGTTTTCAACCAGATTATTCCATTCTCATTATTTTAATCTAAATTTGTTTAAATAAATTTGCTTAACTTACTCAAAAATTTATTCAAAAAATTACTTAGTATTTCTATCGATTGAATAATTTAATGAAAATGAAAGCACCTTGATCTTGATCATCAAGAATAAACTATGAAACCTTTTTATAATCCCCCTAAACTAATTATAAATTCTGATAATGATTAATTAAGATTATAGGACGATAACACAATATAGCTTGGTGCAAACCTTTTATGACAAGTTCATGTTGTGTTCAACTGAATTATGAAATTATTATTTAATAATAAATTTATTTGAATTTAATTCTTGTCATTAATTAAAAAGCTTTGATATAATTATAAGACATTAAAAAATGAATGTCTTATAAATTGAAATGAATTTATGGCTCACTTTTGACTCCAAGTGTTTACTGATTTATAAACCGATAAAATATTTTCCTGGTTTTAGTTCAAATTTTAAACTTAACTTTATTTTGTTGTGAATAAAGTCATTTTAAAAGATTAAGCTTTTGAAAGGTGATCGGGTGGTACCTCAAAATAGCCCTCCTTAATTAAATCGCAAAAAGCTGTAATTTTAATTAAATTAAATCCGTTTTTTATCGTTTAAAGAATTTATTCTTATCGCGCTACATTTATTTAAGTGAATTATTTAGCTTAAAATGCAATTGTCTAGCTAGATTTTGAGGTGACCTTCTTTATGACCAAATATGGCCATCACTTAAACAGATTATAATTAATTTGAAGTTTATTATCACTTCAGTGATGAGAGGGTTTTCCTTATGAAGTAATCAATGTTTTAATTGAAATAAGCTTTTGATTAAAAAAAATCTTCGCTTATTTTGAGTCAAAATTTAATTTATTTTATTTATCTTTGAATTTCAAATTCACTGAAAATATGAATTATTTAGTGATTCAGACAATAGTTTTGAATTGATATTCAAAATTCACTTTATATTCAATTTTCTGCTAAATTATGATAAATGAATCGAAAATAAACTCAAGTCTCACCAGAAAACTAATGGAATTTTGGCTGAAGATGATCAGGATAAATGAATAAAATAAATCAGTGATGAGTCTGAAATGTAATAAGTTATCTTGCTATTTGTTTCAAGCTCTAAAAATAATTTTTATCAGATTTAAGTGAAATAAAAAACATTAGCAAAACATTGAATTTTATTGAATTTAATGGATTTTATTAATAAATATTTGGTTTTGATTTCATTAAATATAAAAAAATATATTTATTTCTATGAAATCATATTTTTTCGGTAAAATTCAATTAGATTTTATCGATTATCATAATATCGCTAAAAGTCATGAGTATTAGATGAAAGTAAACGATTAAAATTTATTCGTTTTAGCAAGACAAGATTTATTTCTTCAATTAAATTCTTGATTATTTATTTAGCGAACTCATGAAAAGGGAACTCAATTTGATTTTCATATTTTTTTAAATAAAAAGATGAAATCATAACACTTTTAACCCAAATTCGAAGCAATATTTCTATTTTTTATGGTTTAATATGTATTTTATTCCAGTTTTAGATGACCCTGAGCTTAAATCAGTTTGATTTGTGTTGAACTAATAGATTTTCACAATTGATGCAAAACTTTCTGCAGTGATATTTAATTACATATTTTATTAACCGTTCAATAATATGCAAGGTTGTTTAAATTAACATATTTGGTTTATCACGATTATATCAACAATACCTTTTAATAAATACCCTGTTATTAAGCAATTGTAAGTGTTTTCCTTAAAATACTCCACTATTATAACCTAGAAACTTTATCTTCATCTTTATAAAAGGGACTAAATTATCCAGAACAGTGCATACTTCACATCAATTCCAATTAGCTCTAATACTTTTTTGTTTAGCTTTCAAATAATTATAATAAAGGCTATAATTTGCTTCAAGAGTAATGCAATTTGATCTTGGATATAATTAAGCAAATTAATCAAAATTATGTTCAATTTCTTAATTAAGACATTTGGAGCAAAAAAAAGACGTTTATCTCAATAAGTATTTGAAAAAAGTATTAAAATTGATATTAAATAATATTTTGTATTTTCCTCTCTTTTTGAGGTTATGTATAATTTTAGTCCAAAAAATGAATTGATTTTATCATTTTTCTCTCATAATAAGCGGCTCATTAACTCAAAATATGATGAAACAAGGTGATTTATTATTAAACCACTTTTACATGCATTTATTTGTTAAAAAGAAAATGCTTGTTCCATTTTTAAAGACATTTTAATGAAATAAATACTTTCTTCAATTCACCATGTTAGAGCATTCGAAGATCTAACTTGAAGAAGGTTAGAAGAATCATGGTGATTAAACGATACCGTAAAATTATTCTCAACAAAAATTGGACTTAATAGTCCTTTTTCCTAATTTTATAAGAAATTCGTGTTGACCTTGAATAGGTGAACTTTCTCGCTACTGATGTGGGGGCGGACACACGTATACAAATCAAATTATGGAAAACATTTACTTCGAGAAAAGTATTCAATTTTAGTTAAAAAATTATTTTCTGATTTCATACCAAAAATATGTATTTTATTTGTTTTTAAATACAATTAAACAAAGCATTAATTTATTGCTATTTATTTTCTCTGATTATGATCTATGAAATTGAGATTAATGTTTGAGTTGGTAATCGTTTCTCGTAGTTTAAGTTAAACATGGTTAACTGGTCAGACATATAATTTCTTTAATATGAGTTTTATTTTATTTTGGTTTCACTCAATTATCTTCCCTATGATTTTGATTCCAAGAATAATAAGAAAATTTTTAGATTTTTCCTCAAAAATGCATTTTTAAAATGATTTTGATTTAATGGAAAATGATTAACTTTGAGGGAAAGGGAGGGCAGGGGATGAAGAGAGGGTGGGTAGGGATGGAGAGAGAGAGAGAGAGAGAGAGAGAGAGAGAGAGAGTAATCTGAAATAAGGATGAACTCGAGGTTAATTGGAAGAGTGAATTAAAACAATGAATTTTAGGGTCTGGGAGAGTAATTCTTTGATGAGAATATGGTTGATGATCAAGATAACCGTTCAGAATAAAATACATGAAATAGCAAACTACTACAAAGTTAAATTAATAAGCGATACCTTGGTGATGTCGGCATACAAACACAGGATTATTTTGGTCATAATTGTGAATAATTCACACAATACAAACGCCCGTCCAATGGAATAATGGCGTTTTCGTGACCAACCCTTGACCCTCTCAGAGCACCAATAGCTCAGTTATGAAAACATATTTTAAAGAAGCTTGAATAATTATTGCAATAATTTTTAATTTATTCGCACGATTATCAGAGCAAACAAAAATGTTTTTATTTTTTGGTTGAAAAATAACATAAAATTCTGTGATTTTTTCACTAATATTCGTATAATTAGAAGGAATTAGAAAATGATTTATTTAATTTTTGCAGAAAATTATCCTTCAGAAATTAGTTAGCGGTCGCTCATCTTATTATGATAATTATTTAGGCTTAGCAAGATATGTTAAAATATGTTCGATGAGAGTTATGTAATCGTAATCAATGCAACCTGTCAAGTTATATTAAATTCAAACCAATAATCCGCATACATTATTAGAATCTAGATAAAATATTAGTAAGAATCAAGTTTTCAATGCGGTTTATAACAAACCACTCATGGTTATTTAATAAGCATTGAAAATTTGCTATGAAAATGATTGACCATGATTTTTCATTCAACATATTATTATTCACGTCTTAAATATTATTTTTAATTAAACTTTAGTTCATTAAATCGAAACTCTTTTCTTCGAAATATCGTTTCGTTTCACGAATGCATTATTATTACCAATAATTAGGAATAATTAAGAAATAAATGATACTATTATTTCGTTAATTTTCAGAGTTTATTATTTTGCAGGTATTAATTTTAAAAAATAATCTAATAAAATAAAGCCTTTCCAGCCGGGGCCGTCTATTCTGTTCCGTTTCTTAGGACATGAATCCTAATGTTTAGACATAAATCAAGTTAAGTATTTCCTCGATATTCGGTTCTTCGCTGTTCTCCTATAAGTTGAAATGCAATTAAATATTAAAGTTTAAAAAATGACTTTAATGATAATTAAAATGTTTGTTGGCTCATACTCTTAACTATGGGGTCATCACAACAGAGCATTATTTTGTCGCGTCTATTGACGTGAAGAATTAACTAATTTTATTAGCTAGACGCAATTAATGGAAATTATACTTTGTAATTTGTTTGCGGCGAATTAAAAAAGGCTGAGTAATATAAATCAAGCTATTAATTTAACCATTCATACGATTATATAGTGAGATAGCATAGATCAATATCTCACTACCCGTTCTCGACAATTTTTCATTTTAAAGTTCGTGATCAATCGAATTTTATTTTTGTTTATTGATTGAGATATTACACAATTCAAAATTGAATAAACAAGGTTTTAATGCTTTAATAAGAGTAAGAGAGAGAGAGAGAGAGAGAGAGAGAGAGAGAGAGAGAGAGAGAGAGAGAGAGAGATGCTCAAGGTTCAAAATTATTATAGTGAGAAGAATACAAAAATAAAATACAAAATTTAATGAATGACCCAGAACAAATGTTCAATTGTTTCTCTTTGATAATTACCTTGGTATCTTTGTGGACGCAAAATAATTGACTATAAATTAATGCTCTAAATGACAATTATTGTGTAATTAATGATTAATTACTTAACTGGGGGTAAAATGGATAAAATAAATAACGATTTCTTGTATTTACGCGAATCAAATGTCAAATAAAATTATTATTTATACTTATGTTAAGAGAAATAGGGTTACAAACAAACGCATGTAACGCCCAAATGGTTTACTTCTGGTTAGATAAGTATTTGCTGATCGAAATGCAAATTTTGCAAGCTACTATAGATTATGAATCGATGCTGTGCTGATTTCTAAGGAGAGCCTTGAATTCGAATCAATTAAGAGTTGTTTCACACAAAAAGTTTGGAAATTGAAAACAATATTAATTTTAATAATAAGTTTCGTAATTATATCCAAAAACTTACATATCGTTAATGTATTTACGAAGTAATTGATGAATAAACACATATAAGACATTTCTTTCCCTCTGATTGAGTGATAAAAGTGTTGTTTGTGTGCAAATGTAATGAACGGATTGTGTTATTGTATTCTCTTTTTATTCTGAGCTATAATTCTGTGTTTTATGTGTGTTATTGTCCTTAAAGAGAAAGTTAATGAATTATTACTTAATATATGACTTACTCGTTCCAATTCTCTCTCTCTCTCTCTCTCTCTCTCTCTCTCTCTCTCTCTCCCTCTCTCTCTCTCTCTCTCTCTCTCTCTCTCTCTCTCTCTCTCTCATGGATTGAATTAATTCATAAAAAAAATTTAAAGTAATTTAGTGGTAATAAGAATTAATGTATTATATTATTGTTGAAGAGTTGAAAATGCATTCTTGCTCAATTAATAAATTATTCCTTTGTACCTATATAATTTATATGAATTTAATTAATCCTTGTTTAAAGACTGTGATTATTTAGAAATAAAATAGAATTTATTTGTAAATTTTCCTTGAATACAATCAGCGAATTTGATTTGACAACAAACGCAAATAAATCAATAAAAATGACTGAAATTAAAATAAAAGATTATTATTATTAATATTATTTTGATATTCATTGGATACAAAAATAGGACAGAATGATAGAAAACTTAATCCAGGATGATTTTTCATTTTTGTAATAATAAAGGCTTTGAATTTTGAGCCGGTAATTTACCATAATGCAATCTAATTTTTATGACTCAATTCTTGTGTAATAATAATGTTTTAATCCGATTAAACGATTATTTGAGAAATTAGCCTTGATTTTATTTTTGCCTCTCTCATTTGAATAATAACTCCTTTAGTAAATGTAAGCATGCAAATGATTAGTGCGGTGTGTTGGAGCAAAAAGCTCTTGTCGACTTATTCTTTGCCAATTATTTAAAGGGTGCGACAAATTATTATCGTTTCCTTTAAATAATGAGTCGTTTTGTTTTCTCGAACACAATTTGAATAAAATAAATGAAATTATCGTTTATTTGGCGAAACTCTCATATCTGAGACTCTTTTTGTAATATAGATAATGATTTAGACCTTTCATCAAAAACAAAGAGACTTTTTATCTTAAAATAATTTTCTGAACTCTTTGTTGTGTTATTGAAGTCAAGATTTATTAACGAAATAATTGTTTAGATTTTATGACAGATTTCTATCAATGCTTTCAAATTACAATGTATTTAGTATTTCAAGGGTTTAATGACATTCAAAACAGTAATATGTTTTGTTATGAGATCTAAAAGTTGTTTGTTTCAAATCACTTATGATTTTAATGATTTTTTCCTGTATTTAATTTTATTTAGCCTTCAATTTAAGCTGATCTTGATCATTTTTATTGCTTTTTTACACAAATTTGTTAATAAGCATCGATTAAAAATACTATAATTGTCCTTATTTTTTAAATAGACATAATTAATGGTAATCCTTCATTTTTATCAGAACTTGATAAAGTTCATATTTATTTTAATCTTGCTTATTTAAATAAGTTGCTTTAGATTTGAAACCAGCGACAGATGCTCTAAATGTCCTACAAATAAAAAAATAATTGTCTAAAATTATCTGGAACATTTTACTCCTCCTTAAACACGAGGCTCAACTTAATCTTTTACCAAGTGATATCCACGTGGCTGACATCAATTGTAAATTTTCCTTAAAGCATTTGCATTACCTTTGTTATTTAATTGAGGTTCAGAAGCCTTAACCTCCCACACAAAATAACTGCTAGGGTAATTTTATTCAAGAGTTTAATGTTTAAATAAATTCAATTGTATGCACAGTATTATTAACACAACTATTAAAACTAATTCTGGAATAATGGGATAATTTTCCATATTTTTATACTCATTTTTAATGCAAGATTAATTGATTATTCTAATGTAAAAGTAAAAATTCATCTTAATCAATATTTTCGAGCACAGAGAGATCAGGGGTTGAATAAAATGAGTTAAATATAAGTTAGCATATTTTTATGATTCAATAAAGAAAATACAATTTATTGAAATTAATTTTTTAAAATATTTAATTCATTGAATTTAAACAAAAGTTATTAGTTTACACGAGAATCATATGTTGAGAACACATTAATATGGACTTCTTGAGATGACGTACAAGATGATATGAAATAATTGCACTTTTACGATGTCCAATGATCTTTTAAACGACCATATTTGCATTATA
>JAQGCS010001942.1:0-11709 GCA_034702105.1 Fuscozetes fuscipes | reverse complement strand
AAAAGCCTTTTTTCTTGGTTTTTGACATATTTTGGGGCTTTTATGCATTTGTTGGTTTTGATTCCTAACATTTTTTTGATGTCCTGCACTCTTTCCGCCGATATACCAACTTTGTTTGCCGTATCCCTAATGCTATTTGAAGAATTGAATGGAGAGTGGATGGAGAATTCTCTATTCTCTGAAATAAAACCTTATGCTCTAATGCTCTCAATGCTATTCTCTTCTGGTCTCTCATATTGTACTCTTAAGTGTATGTCTATGCGTTGAAATAAAAATCGATTCTTGACCCACTTTTGTGTTTTTATTCTGTGCTCCAGAATTTGATGATTGTGTTGAAATTGTGTAGTGTTCACACAATTTTCATCTCAAATTCATTGAACTTTTAATTAATCCAATGATTTATTAGATTAATAATTGAATTAATAATAATTTGACCACTAATTCAAAAACATCGACTACTCATTGGGCGGTCGTCTCCGGTCGGTTTGGCGGTTTCGGGTCGGACGTCGGTCTTCAGGAATCGTTGGTCTTAACATCAAAAATAACAGGTATGGGTTTTCCCAAAATATATTGTGATGTCTTTTCCCTTCCCTTGGGTGTACCCTTCTATGAATTTGCTGGCGGGCGCTTTTGAACCCGAACGGAGGGGTTGTCTTCGGACTTCCCGGCTGTGTTTACAGCCCTTTCGTGCCGTTCGGGTAGGGTTATTAGGGGTTTGAGGATTAAGGTATTTTAGGGTATAGGTTTTAGGTATTTTAGGGTATAGGTTTTAGGTATTTTAGGGTATAGGTTTTAGGTATTTTAGGTATTTTAGCTTATTCCCCCTTTTATTGATTGTTTATTCGGGTCGCCTTCCGCGTCCCTGTCTTCGAGCTATTATTCGGGTGGCCTTCTGCGTCCCTGTCTTCGAGCTATTACTCGGATCATATTCGGTGTCTCTGTGTGTGAGCTATTGTTCGGGTCGATTTCGGCTTTCCCATCGCAGGATTACTTGAACTATTCCCCCGCTTGAGTTGGGCATTCTGTGTGCCTTTTAGGCCACCATTGTTAATAAGAGTGACCGACACAGTACGGCCTCCCTTGAACTCGTTGCGTAAGCGTTTTGCGGCCTAGGGTACCCAAAAGTCAACGCCTAACGACCGACCCACACTTTTGGGGTCGTTTCTACTAGAGATCTATGAGAATAGGTCTTGAGCAACTTTTAATCATGACAATTATGGCGTCCGCGACAGGATCTAGTTGCTATTGAAGTACACCTCAATCATAAGTTGTATGCCTGTCTCTTAGAGTCTCAAAAAAAATGCCAAACGTTGTAGAGCGCCCAATTGTGACAGTTCTAACACTTCTGTTGTTCATTCTTTCCATTTATATTATATACAAAGTATTTAATGCATTTAGTGAATACTTTTAAGATAAGTATGAAAGTGTTTATCTTATATATAACCCTGTTGGCGGTCGGGTTGGTCCGCCCTGACAGCAGTCGTAACCGAAGAAATAATGACTTTGAAAACTATGACATGCCTAAGTTGGTCGCTATGGCCAGCCATTATATATCTCTGAACCTAGTAGGGAAGGCCAGGATCTTTCCCCAAGTATGGCAGCACATTTTTCGAGTTCAGTTTGCACACCTTAAGGCCTTGAATTGGGAACCCAAAAAAGTTCTTTGTCGCACAGATAGAGACATGTTTCATGCGAAGTGGGCAAACCCTTATATAAAGTATAATCCAAAAGCAAATGATCTGAGATACTATAAAGTAGAAAGTTATAAGTAGCTGTCGGATTTCTGTTACATAATGAACAGAAATATAGATAAAATAGCTAAAGCAGTGAACCAGGTCTATGCAAACATAGAAGACAAGAGTGAAGACACGATTGTATCGAGACCCAAGAGATCTTTGTTTCTATTTGTTAGAAATATCTTAAGAGACCTATTCGGCACGGGGGTTGATAGGGATAACAAAGCATTTAAGGAAAAATATGATTCTCTTAAACATTTGTTGGTGACACATAATAACTCTACTTTATAACTAGAAAAGAAACTGATAGGGTTAACACAATTGCAAGATATAAGGACCAAGCATGTCAACGAGGCTTTGACAACACTTGCAGATCATGTCGCTTAAATAGACGAAAATATTGAAGCCTTTCAATTAGGGATGAATCTCACTCATATGTTCGAACAACAGCTCGCAAAGTTTACCATGAATTTCACTGAGGTCACTACACAATCAATTGGGTCTTTACTTAATCTGACGTTTGTCTCTAACCTGTTTCACAGCTTTGAGTTGACTATAAGTCAACTTAGAGCAGGGCTTTTACCTGTAACCTAGTAATGAAATCAGATTTAATCGGAGTCCTTAAGCTCGTCCAGCAGTCGTTGGGGTCAGAATTCAAAATAGCTATAGGTAAAAAGAACTTAGACGAATATTACAAAATGCCATTAGTGACCGTGTCCATCCAAGCTGAAGAGCTCTTCGTTAAATTGATAATACCTCTTAAGAAAAATGAAGGGTTCTCATCACTAGACATGATAAGCGCTAGTGCCTTGCCTATACCCTGCACGGGTTCGAAGTGCTTCTTTGGAAATAAACTCTTTAACTATACTAAGTTTATAGCATTCAACCTAAAAAGAAACTCATGGCTAGTTGATGAAGCCACTAAAGAGATAGTGGGAGAGGCATCACAATCAGACCTGACCTGCATCCCAGTCGCAACTAAGAAATTGTGCTATTCGTTTGAAACGGCTGTTATAGCTCAGCCTAGCACCTGCACGCGTGCCATATGGGACTGGAGTCCTGACCTTATCCCAATTGAATGTCAGTATAGTGTGGAACGGAATGCGATTTACAAACCTATTAGAATAACTAATAACTATTATGCAGTTCACCAAGCAAGTGTACCATTCTTTGATTACATTTGCCCCGACAAACCAAGGAAGAAAGTAATGGTTGAGAGTTGGGTTGACAGTGTCATGCTTGAAAGTTCTTGTATAATGTCTGCCCTTGATATTTTAATTGAAGGCCCGGTCCACTTAGAAAGCTCTTCGAACATTAGTGAGGACATACCCCACTTTATATTCGAAGAGATGAATAGTAGTCAGGTCAACTTTGATAGCCTTGAGTTTCCGCATTTTCATAGGTTGAATGTCTCTAAATTTCAGTCAAATCTGAAAATGGACCCATATTTAATGACTTCGTTTATTGACCACCTTTGGAGCGTTAGTGATTCTCTATTTGAAAGATTGGTTACCATTGAAGAATTTCAGGGGGACTCTTTTTTCTATCTCTCGTTTGCGGTAGTTATTGATACCTTCGCAAAACTCATAGGCTATTTTGTCGACTACTTGGTAATCATGTCCCTATTGCGAAGTGGGAATTGGGGTTTCGGCCTGGGCTCAGTAGTAATCGTAGAACCAGTCGTTGCGCCAAGCATATATGACCTGTATAGTTATTTAGCAGTACAGTATGCAGGCCTCACTATGAATGCAGTATTTGTTTTTGGCTTTTTCCTATTTGTGTTAATAATGTACTATAGGAGAAATGATAATAGCACTGTTCTGCAGTCGTATGAATCAAATGTTAAGATTAACTTTCCTTCCTCTCGATAACTGGTTATCACTCTGGTGGTAGTCAATGAGGGAATCCTTAAAAGAAAGAGGTCCCTTATCAAGCTCAAGGTTCCTATTAATTATATTCCCCGAGTTTCAGCGTCTCTTAAAAATTCCTTGAGAGCATATTTACAAGGAACAGCGTCACATTATGTGATTACAAAAAGGGAAAACAGGCCAGGGGTCTTGCTGTCAACTCCAGTCAAGGTGCGGTATATATCAACAATACAATTTGACCAAACAGAAGAGGAATCGATTATAGTCTTTGTCCTTTTTTGCGACTTAGAATGGCGAGATCATATAGAGCCTGAGTTACTCCCTGAAAATACAGTGGGAGTAGCTGATATAATTCTAATATAAAAATTTAGTTTTAGAAAAGTAGTTAGCATGGTAGAATTTTGTTTTCATATGTGTGTACTTTAAAATAAACAGGTTTCAAAAACAACGGCATCCTAGAAAAAGTGCCTCATAACTCCTCAATATCTCGCTCTCCGGACCGGTAGAACAGAGGAAGAGGAGGTTTGTGGTTTATAAAGAAAATTACAGAACATTATCTGAAAACATATCTTTTGGATTTGAAGAATTGATGGGGCATTTTTTCTAATAAAGAATTGTCTGAGCATCCACATATACCCTATTGTTTTTTTTGTAAGATCTTTTTAACTGACGTTCTTGCTTCATCTCGTCTTCCAGAACACATTCGTGTTATCAAGGCCATTAAAACAAGACGCCAGGACGAGCATTTCAAGAATATAAGTGAAACCTTATTGAATGTCATTAGTCGAATAGTCGATAAGCGTGTTGGAAATAAATTACTCGTGAAAACCTTAAAAGTCTGGACACTTTTCTCTGTGTTGTCTCAAGAGTTAGAAGAGGAAAGCTCCGATTTCAGTTATACACTCGACTAATGTACACAGAACTTTATATCAAAGGCCCATGGGGCCCCTGCCGTTTCACAATTCCAATTCCAATATTGATTGACTGTATCCATAGACTGATTGAAAACAACCTGATTACTTTAAATCCAAAGGTTGAAGACATTGTCGAGAAGAAAATACACGGTGCTAAGTTCCTCATCACCCTATTAGAAATAATAAGTGGGGAGAAAAACATAAACATCCCTGCAAGCCTCGAAGGATTTATAAAGGACGCAACGGTATTTCTTGTCAATAAATACTTCTTTAAACTTGGTCCAATGTGGCAGTATTTAAGCGGTACTCAGTTTGCACTTAATGGACATTTCTACGAGTGTGACTTTTGTGCTTACTTTTTAATGACAGATGAACCGGTCAATACAAGACTTATTATATCCTTCCCTGAGGGTTTACCTGTGGATTATAAGAAGATTTTTCACAATATCAACAATGAATTTACATATGCTGTTGATTATGCTTGCATAATGGACACACGAGAAGCAGAAGTAGTAAAAATATCCGAGAAAACTGAAGAAATTGAGGACATTGAAGAAATAGAGGAAACTGATGAGACAGAAAATACAGAAGAAACAGAAAAGGATCAATTGCGTTCCTTAAGATATCAAACCTGTTTAAAAGTTTTGAGAATTATTAACGAGAACACTTAATAAACGTGAATCATTTACAACGTAATAAAACATCGTTAATAGTTAATAAAATTTTGCGTTCATCTAAATAAATCTAAAGTGCTACTCAGAAAGCCCAACAGACTTTATAATATTCGAATAATAATAAATGTATGAACAATTAAGAATCAAATCTCCATATAATAAACACTATATAATTATCTCAATAGAAGAAATTATTTTATGTCTTAAAAGTCTTTCGCATCCCAGATTCATCTCAAGAGACTTATTCAGCAGCAAAGGTTCGGGTAGTGTTACTCATTGTTTAAGATTTTAATCAAGACTTTTGACTATTATCAGTGATGAGAAGGCCACGTGTTTGCCAAGACAATTCATAGACTTTATTGCAAGTGCTACGGTTTATCTTATGGATCTCTTCTTGTGGTTTTTGGGTCGGAATTACGAGTATTTCGAAGACAACTCTTATGATAAAAGTTGACATACTTCTTTCTGTTATCAGTGCGAGAGTTATATAGACGGTGCGTATGTACACCCAGACACGCTTTCCGGGAATTCACCTGGTAGCTTTCTCTTGGAAAATTGTTATAATAATAATAATTGACAAAGAACTATTATTCGTCGCGTGCTCTGCGATTGAGCGGGAAGAAAAGTTCTGCGAATTCCCTTACCTAAAAACAATTTCACTATACAACTTTTTACGTGTAATTTCTCTTAACGTGTGCAATAAGGATGGCGTTTACGATCAGAATGTCTAAAAATGGCCATAATTTTGTGGTGCCAATCGAATTCCTCCTTCGTAAACTCAATGTGAAGATTCGATCGCTAATGTATGATGCCATCGAAGATGAAGGTTCAGCAATGAGCGTTATACATCTTTTGATTTGAGCTCGCCTTCTGGTAAAACTCATAACGCTTACCACTGATTTAGAATCAAATCGTGATAAGCTGTTGATGCCACAAAATCTTTTCGACGACTTTAGAGCCACTGTCGAAGAAATAACAAGTCGTCTTTTCTGGTTTTTGTGGATGCCGTCCTTCAGTAGAAGGGACAGAACTTTTGATCGTTCGGGGCATTTAATGGGCGGCTCAGAGTGTAAGAAGACCTTGAGATTTTTGGACCTCGATCGGTCTTTTCGACAATACTTTAAATACATGAGCCATTGCTTCATTGATGCACCGCCTGACGAAAAGAAGGAGATATTCTTTCCAGATAAACTTCTAAGATATTCGATTACCAAATTGCTAAACAAAGAATTAGACAAGTTTCAACCATTTCCAACTATTAAGTTACTGGCACTATTGGCAGTCTTTAAGCAGATAATAAGCACAGTTACCCTGCCTTTTGAATTTACTGGTATATTTGAAAGCACGCACTTATATCATGCCATTAAACCACCGCATGAAATGAGAACACTATTTAACGAGCATATACGACAAGATGTTGCACGAATGTTTCCCTACAGCTTTGAAGGATCAGCACCGCTGACGACTTGGGTAGAGCTCTTGAGAATTCTTAAGACAAAAGAGACAAAGGCGTACAACTGTTATAATTGTTAAAACGTCACATGTACATATATTGAATCACCTGTTTAAAATTCCTAATAATTCACAGTAATGACAAGTTATGGCACTTGACCCGAATCCAAACACACCAGGAGATATAGTTTACGTAATCGATGAGTGGATAGACGACTGTCTTTTTTCTCAAGATTTCAAAAATCACCTCAAAACAACATATAGCCGAAACAAAGTCGATCTGTTCAGCTTTAGTAGCCGGATTTTCACTCTTCATAGTCAAGTTGGAAGCAATCTACGACAATTTTTTAATAACGCAAAACAGAACTCATTGCTTATCGTTGGCTCCAGAGGAGGGGAAATCTATTTGTTTGGACGTATCCATAAAACAAGTAAACAAAATTACTTCGTAGGACTTCACAAGAACTTACCTGGATTTGGCTGCTACATTTATCTTATAGATTCGGTGACCCGTGAGGCCGAACAGGTCACTGCATTTATTGGGGTTAATTGCATTAACCATTCAAACCCAAGAGATAGAGAGTTATAATTGTACCAAATTAGCGAAGTGTTTTCCTTAAGATATATTTGGAGGTTCAATGCTGGCGAATAAGTGAACCTCACGTTTTTGTCTCAACTATATAGACTAAGAGACCACACGCAGACTCACACAATCAGAGTCATTGTCTCTTGAATTCCTGGATAGAAAATACACCGTATTCAAAAACTTTTAAGGACATTCTCAAGTGCTACAATCGAAACAAAGATCAGTTACAAGTCCCACGAATTAAAAAATTTAAACTTAACACGGGAGTCAATGGAATTTTAACGGCTATTTTTACCAATTTCGTTGAAGATTCAAAAATAATAAAATTGTTTAAACACGGCGACGTACATCTATTTGGAAACCTAACGACGGGAGAAGAAGGTAATATTTTCAAATGATTATATAAGTCCTTGTTGAACACTGATTGTTTTCTCTACATTATAACCCCAACTGGGTCAGCAAAGGTCGCGCCTAACAATCAGAGAACATTTTCCCGCATCGAATCTCATAGAACTCCTCCAAGATATATTTTTGCATTTTTCGCCACGCATCTTCATATTCAACGCAATTGAAGGAGCGTCTAGCCTTGAACAAAAACAACAAAAAGAAAAACCTACCCAGCCTAACTTTCTAAATTATAAATAATCAAGAAATTTAGTAAACATGTCGAAGTTTTTGTTACATAATGGTTATGCTGCCGGCTGGCTTCGCGCTTCGAATCTCATACTTCGAGACGTTATCGAATACTATTATATGAGTTTTAAGTATTCCATGAAGGCTGAGGATGAACAAGTCAAACTGGGAGCAACACGACTTTACAATGTTGCTGGAGAGATGCTTTGTGGTCTCACATTGCTCAACTCTCTAGATCTAGCCTAGTATTGCAAGAGTGACTGTTAATGCTCTTTTTATAAAACTGCAGCCAAACTTTTTGAAGAAAGAGCCATATTCATCATTAGACACCAACGTGATTATGAAAAATTCTGCATCCAGAGGCGACACCCAATAACAGAATTACACACAAACCCCATCACACAAATCGATGAGTCGGAGAGTCTAGCACTGATCACTCTTCGTCTCACTCCTCATTTGAATGCGAGGATTGGAATGAATTTTGATTCCTTAATCCAGACAAAATAAGCGGCATTTATGCGTTACATCACTAATTCTGGGGACTTTAGGGAAGAGGTCAATGGCAAACCTTTCTCCCTTTGTGTGTTCGAGTCCTTTTCCCAGATAGAAGCCACGGCCCTTCTTAGTGTGTCATTGGACATTTTCAACCCTTTATGGTATAGACCAATCTCATCTAAAACAGAGATTGCTATAGCGCAGTGGAAGCTGATTACAGCGATTCATGGTTTATTCGAACTATTCGAACGAAAAACGAAAACGTCATTCTTATTGTTAATCAATAAGTAAAAGTCTTCCCCCTGTGTGGGTGGAAGCTGTCTCCAGTTAAGAAGGCAAATCTTTACAGGGTGAAAAGTGCCTGCAAAACGTAGGACTTTCCCATCACCCTGTTACTTTGCCCAAAAATCACCAGAACAGATTGTTTTTATTTAAGAGACAGCAAGCGTTGATGTAGTGTGCTCGTGTCGATATAATTGTCGACGCCTCTAATCAGCTATGTCTTTCAGGCTCATTATTAAGTTTATCAACTGTCTTATCGGCAAGTTTGGCGAAAGAACTTCCGTATTAAAATTGTTCAGAGATTCCATAATGGCTACATCGAATTTGAGTGATTTCGATATCAACTCTTCTATTTTTAGGGAAGATATAACAACAATGAATCTAATATTGAAACACTGCAATCAATAGCAGTAAGTGCAACAAGTAAATCAGACAAATTAAGAGAACAAGCTGCGGCGGAAATATGGAGGATTTTAAATATTAATGATTTTTGTGCAATTACGATAACTGAGACAATCCCGCCTCAGCTCGAGAAGGCGGCGAAAGTTCAAAGAGAACTAAATGTATATAATGGGGTCCTGGCTTATAACACCCATAATCCACAGCTGAACTACTCCCAAAGCTCCAGAGTGGAGAAAAATGCAATTCGAGAGTCCCGTTTAAGAGACTTTTGAATAAATCAATTTATTCAAAGCACCAGTGTTAATGAAAGTGTATTCGCCGACAAAACAGTGGATGCAAATTGCATCCCAAAACTTATTGTTTTCGAGAGACCACATCCCAAATTAAATAATAACGTGAATAATTGGGAAAATTTAATTATATCAAGTGACAATATTGAGAAGTTTGTTTGTTTATTTTGTGAAGTCTCATGTCGCAGTGTCATCTATTTTAATAACCACGTGCAAAAACATTTTCCTGAACTTCATGTATGTGACATAAGTGACTTAGATTACTGTAATATTCACCTTAATGACATCGCGAAGTGTAATGACTGTACTATACAGTGTAGACTATCATTCATCGTTAAAAAGCAAGTTGACTGGATAGATTATTTTATCTCGCAACATAGACTATTTCCAAGAACATTAGATATAAACTATGATTTACATTGTTTCTTGTGCCAAAGTATCAGAAGACATAATCCTAAAATGAGTGAATCTACTGGTTATCCTGGTATAATGAGCTGGCTTTGTCATATATTTGACCATGGGGGTTTTAAGACTCTTGTTTGTAGATTGTGCCCAGCTAACTCAGCCCAACGCGAGGTGTCGAACAACACCTACGTAGCGCTGTTCCATATGCATACTCAACATAACAGCTTGAGAAATTATGAAATGCCTGAATACATGCCTCGTGAAATTTTCGAAAACTCTTTTAAAGCGAATTTCTTCGACCACGGCATTAGTTTAGTTGAAAATAAAATTTTGTTTCAACTTTCAAATAAATATAATGGCTTTACTGGGCTACCATTGGGCCAAGTGATTTACGGCAATCTGTTTCCTGTGAACACAGAACAAACTATAGTGAGTGTCTCCAACGATAACAATGAACTTCTTGACTTCGACATTATAGAGGAAGAAATTGAAGTGCTTGAACATGGTGACACAACTATTACAAGAGAACTAAACACTCATTGTGAGCCAATGTCAACCCATTCAGCTTTTTCACCGTTTTGTGCACCAATTACTACGAACATTTGTATCAGTAGTGAGTGCCCAATTAGTAATTCATCCTCGACGCTTGTTTACAAAGAGACTGCACAGGTTGATCAGCCGATGGAACTTGATAGCGCAGCCATTGCACAACCTACTACGCAGATAGAGTTGCAAGCATCTGAAGAGTTGTCTACGTGCCCTTGCTCAACAATTCCAAACACTGGTAAACTATCAATTGAAACAATAAAGTCGTATCTCGAGTATAGACTTTCAAAGAAAACATTCCTCACCATATAGAGATTATACACGACAAACAAAGTTTCTGTGACAAAGACTTAGCAAATAAGGTACGAGACTTTAGAAAAACATCGAAAGCCTATGCGTTTTTATTTGAAGAGGACGGGTTGACTCTTGGAACCGTTTTGGATGTTAAAAGGTGCATCATATGGGCTTTCGATAGACTGTCTCGAAGGTCAAATATAAACTTTTATAATGAAATATGCGGCACACTTAGAGAGTCCTTGCGTGAACACAAATGGAACATTCACCATCGAACTACTAATGTGAATCCTGAGCTGTCATTGAACAATAGTGAAGACAACAGTGGCTTGCTCACCACTATCTTCTTAGATAACGCACTTTCTGCGACCAAGAATTACGATTGCATTTCCGCCGAACGCATCGAAGCATATCAAAAACGGATACTAAGAGATAGTAAGAGGAAAGTGGAGAGGGTCGCCGCCGCGAATAATCTTGATGAACTTCGCCGCGAGTTTGCCAAAAAAGTCAAGGATATGCCCTGACTCGCCTCACCTTTCATAAAGTAGCATTTTAATTAAACTTAATTAGTATTCTTATTAACAATTCAATTTTAATAAAATATTCTAAGTATTGTATAAGTAAATAGAGTTCTTATTAATGACTGATTGTCTATTATATTCTCTGAATATTGTATAATTAGTAAGAATTCCTATTAATAGTCCAATGTGTATTGAATATTCTGTGTATTCTATGAGAAATTAGAATTTTTTATTAATGGTTCAATGTTATTAAATATTCTTAATGTTGTAAGAATAATTAGTATTCTTATAAATAGTCCAATGTTTATTGAATATTCTGTGTATTCTATGAGTAATTAGAATTTTTATTAATGGTTCAATGTTATTAAATATTCTTAATGTTGTAAGAATAATTAGAATTCTTATTAATAGTCCAATGTTTATTGAATATTCTGTGTATTCAATGAGTAATTAGAATTTTTATTAATGGTTCAATGTTTAAAATATTCTTAATGTTGTAAGAATAATTAGAATTCTTATTAATAATCCAATGTTTATTAAATATTCGGTGAATTTTATGAGTAATTAGAATTCTTATTAATGACTCAATGTTTATTATATATCTTACACTA
>JAQGCS010001941.1:0-11713 GCA_034702105.1 Fuscozetes fuscipes | reverse complement strand
GGGAGAGAGAGAGGGGGAGAGAGAGAGGGAGAGAGAGAGAGAGGGAGAGAGAGAGGGAGAGAGAGAGAGGGGGAGAGACCCTACCAGAAAATGACAGTACTGATAAGACAGCTCAGTCTAATGCCAATCCTTTTGGCCAACAGTCCGCTGACAATTGTGCAGAAGGTAAAAGTGGTCACACCTACGGCTGTAAACCACACACTTTGGCCATAATTTGTGTTCTTTGATCCGTTTTGTCTCAAATATGATGTCATATAAGTGTTGAGATTCCCGAAAGTATTGCCGGAACCGATCATAAATTGAAGTAATGAACTGCCCATTAGTGTCGACATTTGTTTCACTTCAAACATTTTAATTGCATTTAAAATACAATATTTGATCGATAATTAAAATTAATCGTTAACTGCAGTAAATTTAAAAGCAGATAGCAAGTACAAAATTCCAAATAAACTTTTATAAAAAATACATTCAATTTGGAAAATTAACCAAGATTGTTAAAGAATAATAAGTTAACTTTTATTTTGAATGTTGAGCAAAATAATTAAAATATTATAACTTTTATTCAATAAAAGGGGAGTTTATTGTTCCAAAAATGTAACAAATTTTCCACAAACACAACCTGTCATTAAGTATGATTGTCATCCGGTAACATTGCGATGACATGAACATGACAAAAGTGGTTAAGATCAGCTGACAGCTGTTATGGCAATTTAATTGCGCCTTAAATCACATGATTTTTGTAAACAAACCTTACCTTCACTTTCACTCTCAGTTTTATGCCATCTGTCAGGAAGTGAACAAATAATTTCAAGAATTGATTCAATGAAGTTTGCTATGAGATGAAATGCGGCAGGCAATATTACTCCAATACAATTGAACAGAAGTCCAATAGTCCAAATGAATCTTTATGTACACCGGTCTATCTCTAGTGGTTATCTCTATGTACTCTTTATGAGTATCTTGCCACTTTCTTCTTCACTAAAAATGTGGCTAACACAATGCACATTTGACATGGTCATGGTCAACGCACGACAAATTTGAAAACCGATATTATAATTTAATATTTCAATTTTAATAATTCACATGCTATACTTTCTCATCACTCTATCCCAGGCTAAAAGTCCTGCCATTTCTTGTGATTTGATACCAAGAGGATTAGGTATTTGTTGATAAACGAGTTGACAAACATTGTCATTCAAATCGACATTCATATGAGTTAGAATAATGGCAACCAGACCACTCTGGTTCTCCTTAAGAATTGCCATGTATTTTAGGTAACCTCGCTGCCATTTAGGGGGTACAATATCTAGCAGTTGCTTTGGCATCTCTCTCATCAAGCTAAAATTTATCAAAAAATTATTGAAAGCTTATAAATTGAAGGTTGCTCACCAAATTAAATCACCAGCATCAACGGGTGAGTCGGGGTCAGCCGCAGACAAATAGGTATTGACAGTCATTTTGTACCAAGGCCGTATAACAGGTATGATCCTGTTTGTTAATTTGTTAAAATTAGCCACAATACTGACTGCTTTGTGATTGTCGCAAAACTTGGTTAGCATTTTAATCTTGGACATTTCAGTGATCCTCAAAACTATGAGAAGGATTGGGTTCTCTTTAAAGAGTTGGTCAACAATTTCTTGTTTTCTTATCGAATTGTGAACGAGTGGTCTAGGATCATTTTTTATGAATTAATTTTCTATTAATTAAGTTCAATATTACAAAAGAAGGTCAGACTTACCTGCACCAACTTTCATAAATGCCATGAGGGGTGATGGGCAAGTAACCAGGTCTATTGACATCCCAAAAAGCATTTAATGCTAATTCGTCCAACTCTTGAATAGCATCTAGAACCACATCACCATGAACCATTTTTCCATCCAAGCAAAGCTCTGTAATTTTAGATTAGCAAGTTAATCTAGTTGTGTTACATAAATGAATATTACTTAGAAAAATTAGCACGAGTATTTGTTTGGTCATTGTTGATGAATGCTTTGCAAATGTGTTTCAATTTTAATTTGATCTATCATAAAGTTGAGTAAATTGGTTATTATTATTAATAATTTATGACCATGTAATTTGATATCTGATTTGATTATAAAAACTACGATTCAATGATTTTTTTCAATTAATTATCAAGTTCATCCAAAATTAACATTCAATTTACAAATTAAACATACATACATGTACTTTATTCTGATCTTGCAAATAACAAGATAATACACAAAGGTCTGGTCTGAGCCTAACAGTCATACGATATTAAACAAGAATGAATTGAGAGAAGGAAATAACTTTTGGCTATAGATATAGTGTCTATTGCTTTGATCCAAACCTTGTTAATAATAAAAACTAGAGCATTCAAAACAATGACATCGTATTTCACCAGAGCTATGCATACGAGCGGACAGTGAGAGTTGAAAGCGTCAAAAATGAACAATAAATCTGTTAACATGCTTAAATCAAGAATTCTTTTACTTAACAACTTATCGATACTTAATTCTCACAGAAAGTTAAATTAATTAATTAAGTGACAAGAACAATTTACTGATTTGAGACAAGTATCAATACTTTAGAAGACAATTTACGCTGGTCTTAGATAACTTTTCAAAACTCTATTCCAGGCCAACATAAGTGCCACGTCGTGTGATTTGATTCCGAGTGGGTTAGCAACGGGGTGATGGACCAAAGAACAGCCATTGTCCTCTAAATTTATATTCAAATGGCGAAGAATAATGGCTCCAAGGCCACTTTGTCTTTCCTGAAGAATCACAAGATATTTAAAGATACCTTGTTGTATTTTGGGAGGTACGATCATTATTAGACGATGCATCAACTTTTTCATTAGACTAGATTTAAAAATTAGTCGGACATCATTTGCTTTGATTATTTATTTAATTAAGTTACCAGATCAATTCGCCAGCATCAACAGGGGAGTAAGGATGGGCGGCATCCAAATAGGTGTTCAATGTCAATTTATACCATGGTATCAGAGTAGGTATAATCCTGTTGGTTGCTCTATTAAAATGAGCCACACGCTCCACTGCCTGATCATTGTAGCAAAACTTGGTAACCATATTAATCTTGGTTATTTCCCCAATTCTGAACAATATTAGAAATACAGGGTTGTCTGCAAAGGCGGAATCTACTAGGTCCTGATTTCTAACTGATCTATGTAAGAAAGGCCTAGAATAAAACAATCAATTATTACATAGTCTCATCTTGCAAGTATCAAAGTTACATGCACCAACTCTTAAAAATACCATGTGGTGTGACAGGCAGTTGACCAGGTCTATCCACATCCCAGGAAGCAGTCAGATGTAATTGATCTAATTCTTGAATATCGTGAAAAAACCCACCTGCTCTTACCTTGTTGTAAGTTAGGATTACACCTACAATAGAGATTTACAAGATGGTATAATTCAAATTGCTAAAATTTCAATAATTTACCAAGAACAAACCCAACAAATATTCGTTTAGCCATTTTTCAAATTTATATTTGCAAATGTGTTTCACTTTAATTAATTAATTAATTGAAAAAATTTCAATAAAGAGAAATATAGTTTTATTTATTGATAGTTTTTATTTATAGTTTTAGTTTCTAAGCTAAAAAATCTTGGTATTAATTTTGAATCTGATTCCCATGATCGTTTTCTTTGGAAATATCTCACCTAACTTGGTTGACGTTAAAAAATTGAAAAATGCCGAATATGTTCATCTATTTGTTCTGCTTTATGACCTTGCACTATTGTAATATTTTTCTTAATTGAAAAATTGTTTTTGAATATAATTAGAAAAAATGACATCAATTTGTATAAAAAGCTAATTATTAGAAGACTTATAATATTTTTCCAAAAGTCTTGAGTTTTTATTCCATAGAAGTAGAGAACTGATGAGAACTGGTCTTTAGGGCAGTCATCGAAGCCATAGATTAATATTAAAATTGATTCGAAGCCAAATCTTACAAAAGATATTGAGTTCAATGTCTGAAGCGAATAATGAAGATCTTTGGCAAGGAAATAATTATTGCCCAAAATGAGCATGAGCATGAGGAAGAACATAATTGCATACAGCGATGTCTTCTGGTCATTTGAAAACAAGATGGTCAACAATTGAGCCACACTTTCAGATGACAGGTATATTAGAAAATTGATTATATAATAATAGTAGAAATATTGCCAACTATAGAGATTAATGATCCAGCAAAATATTGCAATATTAATCAATTGTGGCAATAAATTGACAAACGTTTTAGCCAATAAAAATGTCCCTGCACTATACCAGCCTGTTTTGAAAAATTGAAATAACATTCTATGAAGTATAAAAAAATGAACAAGCAATTAAAATTGGTTAGTATAAAATTTATAAGGATATAATAATTATAAATTATTTATAATATAACTAACTTTCAGACACATTCTATCAGGAACACTAAGCATTTTCAAGTAAAGGTCAATTTTGCACATTTATTTAAAATTAATAACTCATACCATTTTGATGTTCAATTTGAAATATTTTGTATTCTTTGTTGAATGTAAACGATATTATTAATGTAATCATAATAGAAACTAAAGTTATCAAGGAGATATTATATTTAATATTCTGTTTAATGAGGTAATTGTCGTTTATTTCTGTCAAAGTTTGGATACAGTGGTTGTTATAAAGACCTAATTCCAAACATGTGTTGGGTGTTATCATATCCGGATCGATGTTAGATCTAAGTCCATATGCAATATAATGCAGACACAGACACTGTATGACCAATGTTTTCCACTGTCCAATATATGAATAGGTCATTGTCCGTAACAAAAGTTGATAGAAGTCTTTGAAACGGAATTGCTTTGAAATGTTTAGCTTTCTATTTATTTGTCGCATATTTTCATCAATTATTACCTTGTCTAAAGGAGCTGACGATTGAATCGGTAATTTGTCATAGCAAACTGTGAGCAGCACTTCAATTGGAACCTCATTTTCATTACACTCTATGTGACAGTCATTAAGATGTTGTGTGAGATTCTGTGGTAGCCCCGAATACAGACAAACGCCTCCTTTGGCTAAAACATACACCGAATCAAACATAAGGAACAGGTCTTGATTTGGCTGATGTATGGCTGATATAACTGTCAGGTTATGACTTCTGGACAATTCTTTCAAACAAGTGATTATAACTTGTGCTGCATTGCTGTCCAAACCACTCGTTGGTTCGTCAATGAATAAGACATTAGGTTTGATATAAGAAGTCAGTTCACTTGCGATTACTACTCTTTTCTGTTCGCCTCCACTACAAGACTCCACTCTATTGTCTGCCGTATCGAAGATCAACAGCTCTGACATCAGATTCGATACAATCTGATTGTGATCTAAATCCTTAATAATTCGCGAATTTTTCAGTTTTGATGCATATAATAGGGTTTGTCTGACAGTCAGTCCTTCGAATAAATGTTCGTAAATATTCTGTGCGATAAAAATTGTTTTAATTCCTCTTAAAGTAAAAATCTTGGAATTTTCACTCAATTTATTTAAATTGTTTCCATTCAAACACTTTAATAGTGTAGTCTTTCCGGCACCGGACGGACCCATAATAGCATTGACACTCTTTGACTCAAAATGTCCGCTAATGTTATTTAGAATGTATTTGTAATCAGTTTTAGCAAATAGTTTATTCCTCTTAATATTATATGAAAGATCAGTCCACAGAAAAGTTGTGACACTTGGCTTTGAATTTTTATCCATGCCTTCTTCCTTAATATAATCTGTTTGCAAGCTTATTAAATTATTATCTATGTTATCTTCTTTTTGAATAGTTTCATCTTTAAATCTCATTAGAAGAGAGACATTCAAATTGATTTTCAAATGTTTTGCTTTTATCAGAAATACTACTAATTCTATAAAAAGTAAAACTACAGAATAGATTTGGAAATAGTGAAAGTATTTCCAAAATATATTCTCGTCGTCTTCTAAATCATATTCTATGAGAACTCTGGACTGTTGTCGGGGAGAACATCGGCCCATACCATAGATTAGTATAAGCATTGAATTGTAATAATACTTGATATAATTGAACTCACTGATGGTTTGCATGATCTGGGACAATTTAGAGATCCTGTACATAAAGTTGCAATACGTAATGAGACTAGTGATTATTGTCAAGCCAAATATAAATGCCAAATTATTGTCTTGGACAATTGTTGCAATGATTGAGGCAATACATTTTGTGCAAAAGAATGTCATTATTATAATATAAAAAGCCAGCATATTACGATTATCTTTAATCATTGTTGTGTTAAAGAATGGCACAAGTACCCAGAATATTAAACTTTTTGCCAACAAAATTAATGAATCGCATAATACTCGTGCCAACCAATAGGAGCCCCAACTATACCAGTCTTAAAATTGAGTAATTTATCATTTGAAATAATTTTTCACTATATTTATGATATATGGATATACAGTTCATTTCATACTCAAACCCTGTATCAGTGAGAGCAAAACATAACGTGACTTTTGGGTATCATGAGAATAAAATTATGTACATAGGCTCCTGTATTTTTTCCGAGCTTAAATTTAAATGTAATATAATCCCCCCTAGATTCCTCCCCTAGAGAGGAACTATTTAATTTAAATCGGAAGAAATACAGGAGGCTATGTGCATAATTTTATTCTCATGATACCCAAAAGTCACGTGTGAGATTGGGCATGGTGGGTTGGTAAAGCGACTTACTGTTTCTATGTTCAAAGGTTTTCATATGAGCCACCACACAACCAATGTGAAAGATTAAATAAATTGTAAATGCTGATTGGAAAGAATAGAAGACTAATACTTGATTTTGATCCAAAATAATTTTTTTATCCTGGATCTCTTTACAAGTTAGGTTAGACGTAATATTAGCATAAAAGCATCCATCAATTTCACTGCCCTTCTTATTAAAACAATTGACTATAAAAAGGATTATAGCCGTAAACACAAGAAATGATCTGAAAGTAATCCTTAGTTGAGAGACAAAACTGCGATACAAAAAGCGAGTCATTATATACCAAATGTCTATCAATTTGAAACATTTTGGTTCACTTTTGAGACCTCTCTCTGTTTTTGTCATATTTTTTGTATCAATTTTTCTTTGATTAGTTTTATTCACAAATTTTGTGACACTCTTATCGTAAATTCCATCGGAACTCAATTTAATGATTACTTCGATTGGAATCTCATTTTCAGTGCATTCTATGCGACACTCATTAAAATGTTGCCTTAAATTCTGTGGGGGACCCGAATACACACAAACGCCTCCTTTGGCCAAAACATACACCGAATCAAACATAAGGAACAGGCTTTGATTTGGCTGATGTATGGATGTTATGATTGACATATAATGGGAACGGGACAGTAGTTTCAGACATTCTATAAGCTAATAAATCAAGGTAAATTAACTGATGAAAACTTATTGAACAACTCACCACTTGTGCAGCATTACTATCAAGACCAGTGGTTGGCTCATCCAGGAATAGAATATTCGGTTTCTTTACTGCCGTTAATTCTAAAGAAATGCAAATTCTTTTGATTTCTCCTCCGCTGCACTTCTCTATCAGATTGTCCTCAATATCAGTGATCAACAGCTCAGACATCACTTGAGATACGATTTGTTTGTGATTCACATCACTTTCACACGAATTCTTCAGTTTGGAGGCATAAGTGAGCGCCTGTCTAACTGTGAGTCCAGTCATAACTCTTTGGCAATCAGTTTGATTAATAAAACATTTTGTGATTTTGATGTCTTTCGAAATCCAAATATTTGAGTCATCACTAAAACAATATTTATTACTTGCGTTCAAACACTTTAAAAGAGTTGTTTTCCGGAACCGCTCGAACCCATCAAAGCGTTTATTGAATTGAACTCAAAAGATCCCCAAATATTATTGAGAATAGTTTTGTCATTTTTGGCCAGAATTGACCTTACACCAACAGAAAGCTTAGTCCATGCGATGGCAATATTTTCAGACATGTTTTTAAAAATTAATAAATTTATTATTTCATTAATTTATTATATATTGAAATAATCTAAATATTGAGGAAAGTTTTCACTTAATTCAATATCAAATCAAACTCGACTTGGTTGATAATAATTTTATTTTTGAAATTGAACCTGTTTATTTGAGGAAAACTTCAATTTCAAAGTTATTAACCCAAATATGAATTTTCTGAAATTTGTTAAAACTAAGTGTTTTTAAATGTGGTTTACCAAGATACTATCATCCAAAGTGCTCCGGTAGAAGCGTTAAATTTTATGCTAAGTTTATTGTTTTCGTATCCGATTTGTATCGCATTTAACACTCATTTGATTAGAAAACAAAAGAAAACAAAACTATTATATTATCTTTTGTTTGGCTTAACTCTGATTTACTGCAACTTTGGTATGAATGTAATCCATTCGGTGGCCGTTTGTGTCTTCTGTCACACAATTATCCGACTCTTTAGTATTAGAGCCGCTCTTGTGGTCAACTTCACGGTTCCATTGATTTACTTATTATATGGCATTTATATGACCCAAAATGGTTCCGATTATAACATAACTTGGATTTTACCACAAAGTGTATTAACACTGAAACTAATTGCCATAACTTTCGATGTTTATGACGGAACCAAAAACAAAGAACTACTCAATAGATTAAAAGATAATGAAGTAAGCCTTAAAATGTCCAGTTTTATCAAGTCAATATAAAACTATGATCTAAGTTATAATTAGTTCAATTTGAATTATGATAGTTTTATATATCAGGGATGGCTAAAAGAGGATATTTCCAGAATACTTCCTAGACCTCAAAAATTGATCCCTTAGTATTGGCTCAGAGGAACCACCTTACCTTTATATTTATCCTTGAATACTTAAATAAAAATAAATTTTGAATAATAGAAATTATCGACCATGCTTATAAATAGAGACACAGCCCTGTTATCTGTGCCAACACTTTTGGAGTTCATGAGTCACTGCTATTTTCCAGCGACGGTATTAATGTTGCCATTGATTTCATATCGAAAATACATCGATTATATCGAATCGGATGTCAATCATCTGCCAAACTGTTGGAAATATTCATTAAATCGATTACTTCTTGCAATCTTTTATATAATTATCTCTCAATTGGGGGCTAATTATTGGCCAAAAGACTACTTATTGAGCGCTGAATTCTCGGACTCCAACTTTTTAACAAAACTGCTGTCCGTCACAATCGTTGGCAAAATATTTATGACTCAATGTATGAGTGTTTGGCTCATAACCGAAGGCGCGTGCATTGCATCGGGCGTTGCATTTGATGGCAAATTTCATTATTCCTGTGCTAACGTCAATGTGATTAGAATTGAGACCTGCATCCTTTCCATAGAATTTATCAAGTCATATAATTTAACGACAAATAACTTCGCCGCAAAATATTTATACAAAAGACTCAAATTTTTGGGCAATAAATTAATGAGTCAATGCCTCACATTAATATTCCTGTTCATTTGGCATGGAATAGAGACAGGCTTTTTTTGTCGCATTCTTCACACAATTGTTATTGGTAAATCTTGACACACATTTGTTGAATAGAGTTAATCAATTGAGACGAAAGTCACAAACAATGGATCATTTAATGACTAATAATTTGTTAATAAAATCATTAATATATCTATTTATGCGAATTTACACAATCTTTATGTTGAGCTATGGTTTTATACCCTTGATATATGTGAAGACACATATTTGGTATCCAATCCTTAAACAAATTTATTTTTGCGAACATTTAATTGTTTTGTGTTTCGCCTTATTATTGCTTTTATTTGCAATTTATAAGAAATAAATATTTTATAGATTTAATTATAACTTCAGAGAAAAGAAATACAGAATAAGAAGATTAAACACAAAAATTAACTTTTCACTTTTTCACCACTTTTACTATAAAACAAACTTTCAATTTTGTATTTTAGTGATCTAGCATAATTACAGTTTAAAAATTCTTTTAAATAAAGAATATAATAATAAAGTTTAATTGAAAAATATAGATCTGTCAAGCTAGAGTGCAAAAAAAGCCTACGACACCCAGTATTCTCAGGTGGTATCTCCCTCCAAAGTACTAACCAGGCTCGACGCTGCTTAACTTCGGTGATCGAACGAGAACAGGTGCTTTTAGCATGATATGGTCGTAGACATTAACACTTATCACTCAAAACAAATTTTATTCTGCGCTCAACTACTGTATTGTGTTTATAGAAGACGCGTTCACTTTATATCAATTCTAGGGGTTTCTCACTTTAACCAGTAAATAACTACCACGGTATCTGAACGATACATCCACGGTAAATCATAAGGAATCTCAACATGTTCTACCTAGATACAGTCTTTTAAATATTTTTATTGAACTAAAAATACGAATGAATTTTAATCTCTTTGCGATTGTTTCCTATGCATTGTGTCTAAGTTTTCATTTTAGCTTGTTCAATTTACAAGTTTTAACAAGATTTATACGTTTTTGTAAGAATTTCTTTTTTCAATAATTTTGACGTTACTTTTGAATTTCCTATGTTTTGAAATTTTATCATGTTAAATTTAATTACTTTGAGTGTAAACAAGGCAATGTTTTGTTAATTGTAAAATTGATTACCCTGGTAGTAATACAGATAATGACTGGTTATGATCAGAATCGGTTCATTGAATTGTCTGAAAGAGAGGCCAACACTTTCGAGTGTAGTATTTGTCTCCAGATATTCAACAATGCGGTCGACACTGAATGTTGTCACACATTCTGTAGGGAATGCCTACGGAATGGCATTTTATCGGGAATGCAAAAGTGTCCCCAATGTAAGAGACAGTTCACAAGAAAGAGAGCAGCTAGTTGCAATCCCATAATAATCGTTGGCTATGCTTTTAAACCCAACTTTATTGTCAACAAATTCGTGAACCAAATGAAGGCTAAATGCGATTTCGAGTTCAATGGATGTGAGGAAAGGGTTCAAATTGGATTAATGGCCGCTCATCTCGAGTCATGTGAGCACAGGCTGTGCACAAACTGTGGCCTAAAAGCTGGCAAACCTGAAGAACACAATTGTTTGCAACTATTGAAAAGTGATAGAAATATGTGGAAGAATGAGTTTGAAAGTCACAAAAATGACATAAATGATCTGCAAATATCGAACGCCAATTTGACCTATCAACTGGATTTAGTCAAGAAAGAGAGGGATCAGTTGAGGCATAAGCTAGATGCACAAATGATAGTTTTCAAAGAAAAAATTAAAGTTTTGACGAACAGGGTTAAACTTTATGCAGGTGAAAGTGACTCCACTGACAACGAGCTAGATGAGCTAGTCATGCATATAAAATGAGCGATGATTAGGTAAAACTCCAAGAATCAATTCTTAATTACTATATGGAAAAATAAAGACCAGGATCATCCAATTCTGCTAAAAAGCTCTAAATGTTATTCGATAATTAAATATGAGTTCAATTATTTCTATTATTATTTTAAAAATAAAAACAATTTTAATATAAGTTTTAAAAATATTCGATCATTAAGGTTAACCTTTAACTCTCCGCTCGTTCGACGAGGAATTCAAATTAATTTTGAATTTCAAAACTACAGTAAAAATCAATTACAATCTGTGGATTACTTTTGATATTAGATACAGTCCTTCATCATTCGTATGAACCATGGATGATATGAAGTAATGTTTCCTATGAACTAATTGCCAAAA
>JAQGCS010001940.1:0-11716 GCA_034702105.1 Fuscozetes fuscipes | reverse complement strand
AGAGAGAGAGAGAGAGAGAGAGAGAGAATTACATTATGTGCAGGGGTGGCCAAGGTCGAGAGCTCTAGAGGGGGGTTTAGGGGTGATTTTTCAAAAAATTTCTAGAGAGGGGATCTAGGGGGTGATTCCTCGCTTCGCTCGGCAACAAACACAAAGGGGATCAAGGTACAATACAAGCTGCAGAGCAAAGCGAGGCGTCAGCGAGGGGGGGGGGTATAAATGTAATGTTAAAATTTTGAAAAATTCTAGGGGGGATAATGCCAAATTTTCGGCTCGAGGGGAGGGATAATTCGTCGATCTCACTCTTGACCACCCCTGATTATGTGATAAAGGACAGCCATAATTGTAACCGAACCAAACAAAGACAATTTTCAGATTAGATTTAGAGTCAAATAGAATGGACTGTTATACTGTATTAAGAGCAGAATAGAACTGGACTTAGACCTAATGCTAATGACATCGTGTTATGGTTCCAAATTAAATATAGAAATATATCATAAGAAGCAAAACAAGTCATGTATTTCGGGATACAATTTATGATTCCTTTCGCGCAATGAATTTCTCGGCAAAAATTATTTGCTCTCTGATCCATAACATAATATAACATGCTCAAATAAATTATTGAGAAAATTGTGAAACCAATGCTCGTAAATGATATTCAAAATCAGAAGTCATGAATGAAATGTGGAATTCATTAGTTTTAGTACAAAATTCTCTGTGAACTCACAAATTCCTAACATTTCACTCATTATATGTGAAAATTATCTAAAAATATGCATAAATTTAATAAAAATGATAATAAAACCTAAATAAATATAACGTTCAAAGAATAAGACAAAAGAAAAAATACCATTATAGAATTTTAATAGTTACTTAATATTCAATGACGAGGGCATACATCATTGAATGGCAGGTGTAAAGGGTTGGGTAATAGCTATTAGCTGTTTCTCGACTCAATCTATAAAATTAAAGTCGAATTAAATCGCAATTTGAAAAATATTGTGAAATCGGCCTAAACTCAAATAACAAGTATTAACTAGTATTAGACCTCGATTCAAATTTGATCGTTATTTCAAATCACAAGAGATAGAGAGAGAGAGAGAGAGAGAGAGAGAGAGAGAGAGAGAGAGAGAGATTCGCTATTTTCGTAATTAAAGGTAATTCGATGTAATCTAAGTTCATGTATAAGAGTAGAGATAACTGCAATAAATTAGGTTTTAAGAAGAATTTAGTCTCTGCTAATAAAATTAATCCATTGATAGTCATGTTCGACACAAGTAGTGAAAAGCAAGAGAACAACCAACTAATGGCAAAAGACTAATACCTTTATTATATAATATTATGTTTGTTTTACACTAGACACAGACTAAGCTTTCAATAATTGCGGATCAAATCGTATAAAAGATATTTCAAAACATAATATTTTTCAGTTATCTTTTTTGGCGATAAACGCACCAATCGATTACTGTTTGACAGCAAACGGATCCGACACAACGTAATACCCGAACCAAAGATAGACATTTGGCAAATAAGTCTCAACTATTAAGGACAGCATTAATTGGGTATTAAATGATGTGGACTTATAGCATAATAAATGGCTGTTGGAGTCATACAATAATAATATTAATAAATAATCGATCGGCAAAAAAGTGAAAAAATCACGATTTAAATCAATTTTGCATTTTTTCAATGCCTGTGGAACTGCACGCAATTCTCAACAGATGCGAAAAATTCATTCATTTTCTAATATAACTTTTAATCTCTCGAATCGATAATTAAAGCAATGACTGAGTTGTGGCTTATAAGCAATTTATTGATTAAACCTTCGCTCCATAAATGAAGAGATTGCGAGCCTTTGACAGAGAAAATGCGCTTAAAATACTTAAACAGATAGTTATGTTCATTAGATAACAACCATAAACCAATAGATTGTCAAATAAAAGCCAAACTCTATTTATTTGAAAATCACTAACAACTTAACAGTTGGACAATATTCACGACAATATTCTATTTAATCAAAGCGTTTAGAGTCAACTAAAGTAAGGCTACGATGAGTTTACTGCCTTCAAATGCACTCCACTTTGAAATATACAACTTATGGACAACTTTCCTCTTATTAACACTTAATACAAGAAAATTCAATTAATAAGTCTTATGTTCTTCAAACTTGAAGATAAGAAAATCGCCGAAAATGATTAATTTGAACAGAAATGAACAGAATAAGTGTTACCGTAGAAAAAACTAAATACCATTTCCACTATTACGAGAAGAGGAATAAATATCAGTAAAGTAAATGGATAATTCTTCGCTATACGTGAGCTCTATATTACGAACGACATTTAAGTGAATAATATTTATCATTTTCCAAGAGCTTAAGTGTCAGAAGAGAGAGAAAGTTCTTTTGAAAAAACTTTTGGAAATTCTTATGAGAATTCTCAAAGTGAATGAATAAATGGAATATAAAATAAGTCAAATGTAACTAAACTCAACTGAATTACTTCTGGACTATAAAACCGAATATAAAATTGAATAAAATTGACCAAAAATATAGACTTGGATATAATGGATAGAAAAGGCTTATAAGTTATGTGTTGTAACGAAGCAAACGAATTCTCGTAACGACTGTTAACAATATAACGAGTTTTAGGAAAAAATATGAATTTCTATATTTGTGTCGAATATAAGGCTAATATCATTCAAAGAAGAGTCAGTCGACCGAAAGAAATGTTAGGATTGAGTGAACACATAAGGAATACTATCATTGTTTTCATGTATGGCTTTTGCATTTGAGATAGTCTTCAATTTCGTAGTGTCTTTCAATACATGACATAACAATACAGTTGAAAGCTATGGCCTAACAGTGCGTTAGTAACAGAGAAAATGTGGTTCAATTCAATAAATTGTGGCCAATATCTGACGAAAAGAGCATAAAAGATGAAACACTACTAAACCATTGGTTTTTACTCATAACTCATCTCAAGCCTACTCTCAGACATGACTTTTAGTCTCATATCTGTCACGAAGTTTGAGGCAAACGAATACTTTTCGGAAACTCAAAGTGAGAGAAATAACACAAAATATGAGACTGAATGCAAATATTGCATTCAATTGTGTATATTCGGCACATCACACATATTAGTTTCACCACTCGTCACAGCAAAACCATTCTCTGAATTATCAATTGTTTTAACAAAATATTTGATTTTCAATACAAGAGACGACAAAATCTACAGACAACTGAAACGAAAGCAAACATTTGCTGAAATACTTTCTCCCATAAAATAAAATATAAAACTATTTTTCTGGTAAATAATGGTTTAGATTAGAAGCAAAAGTGGGGGAAAAGAAGACATAACTTCAAAAACAGCTGATCTTAAATAACATCAATAATGCAAACCATCAAAACCTTTCGTTGAGAAAAGTTTTATTAAATGAGGAAAAATATAATAATAATAAGAAAGGAATCGAAAGAAGTCACAGGTCTTAGAGATGTGGGGAAAGGCATACTTAGAGATAGTGAGTGAGTGAAGCAGAAAATGTCAGAAATTTTTTTGCCGACAACTTTTTTGCGGCGAAGATCGATGCAATAATTCCCAACATTATAAAAGAGAATTTGAGTCCGGGTTTTAATAACCAAAATAAGAGGAAAAGATTAGATGTGATGTCATTACTTACAAATGAGCAAAATTTAATACATTTAAAAACAATGTCACATTTTTAATGACTCTCTCGACTGGACTGTCATTGGATTGGCTGCAAATGACGGCACAAGCATTAGATCATCGCTCAAACAGATAGTGTTCACCACTTAATTGCAAAACAAATAATAATAGAAAATAATGACAACAAGAAAAAGAAATTATTGAAGATATGAAGGAATAGTGAAAGCCTTTCATCGAATCACAAGAAATTGAATGATTGAAAATATATAAAAGAAGGCAACCATTGAATACTGAAAATAATAAGACAGAAAAATAAAAAAAAACTCTTATCTATCATAAGAATCGGGTTCTACCGAGAATTCATAAGATGTGTAAGTCATATAAGAGCCTAATATCAGAGAACTCTATGATATTTATTTAATTTTGTTCGTCTACTAAGGCTTTGACTTTTCATCCATTGTTTCTTCAGTCATAACACAAATATATTGTGTGAGAAAAGCCATAAATAAAGTCTATGTAAAGGACAGCTAAATGAATGTATGGCCACATAAAAGGCAATTCTGGTCATAAGCACCATATGAATGGTTAGGATAGTAGACAAGCCAAACACAGCGCACCATATGACGCACGGGTGGCCAAGGGGCATTTCAGAAATCCTCTGAGATTAAAATTTTATTAAAAAAATCCCTCTGAGAAAAATCATAGGTCCCGATTCAATACCCTGGACTCAGAAAAATTGTGGACCAAAAACGCTGGGGAACTAGGACCATCTAGATTTTGCTAATATTCCCTAAAACCCGCCATTTTGTCATCTATTTCGATTAATTCAGTAACTGAGTTTAGGTCCATTAGAACCGATTTACGCGCGAATACGGCTATTTAATAACAAAATGGCGACTGCTTACTTCCGACTGCTATTTTATTCCCCTGAGTTTTGAAAATTTTGGTCAAAAAATGCCCCTGAGCTCGAACACCCTGTCCACCACTGTTATTATGATTAATAATAAAATTGGCGAAAGTAGTAGAGACAAGTGAGAGAAGACAACAAACACTACAATTTCCTGAAGTAAAAAAGCAAAAACTTTTTAACACAAGTTCTGTCTTAAGAGAAAAGAAGTAAAACTTGTTTTCAATCAAAAAGTCAGTTAAATGAGAGATACGAACAGAGGAAAGGGATGAATGAAAGAGTTTCTCACAAAACACATAATTATCGAAACGAATAATTAATTCATTTATTTATCGCATCGAAAAAATTGTTTGAATACAAATCAGTGCTGAAAATCAAGGACAGGGCACACATCACACACGTATAGAACAAATGATATTTGCAAACAAAACAAAGACCTAATGATAATAAAATTTTCAAAATCGTAGTCATATTGTATTAAAACATTTATTAGTGAAAACGAAATTTCGAGATTCGGTCGAAATAATGCTTTCATTTAATACAATACTCAAAATGCATAATAAGAGCGCAATTCGTGTTCACATCATTAACAGTGAGACACGAAATGATGTTTGCATTGAATAAACTTTTTACTTCTCTTATAAAATAGTGAATCAAAAAATATTATTATAATTACAAACACGACGTTATCCTACACTCGAACAACAACTCCATCCCTAAGTGAAAGCTATTTAGGTTTAAATTTCCTCTTTTTGTTGGACACAAAAAACACGACTAACGATAAGATGACGAACAAAATCAAAGAAAAAATTCAAACAAAAATAATATTAAGGCTATAAATAAGATATTAGTATTGATTTTCGCATCAAATAAACATAAATGTTATACAAATGTATTCATTTTCTAATCGACTTATAGATATGTTAAATAAACTTAACATTTATTCTAATATTGAATTAAATCCTTTTGAAAACGAATCAATTCAGCGATGAATGAGAAAAGGGATTAAAGCAAACATTATATTCAATAACGATATAACTGTTGGCCAAATACTACTCCGGATATAATATGGGAGCGCTTTATATTGAATTAATGGCTTTTAATAATCAGTCGCTTTTAAGGATATTCTCTTTAGGAATGACACCATTTCCTCATTAATGAATGAATGAACCAACAAATTCCAAACCCACTTAAGGCTCTGATCTTTCAACTACTATGAGGGACTGGTATGAGGCCAAACATTTCAGTCAACGATGGCTTCACTTCGGAAGGTTTGGGGACTCGACTCATATCACAAACAGAGGAAGAGAGCAAATAGAAAAAAGTTGTAAAACAATTTTCATTCTTTTCGTACGATAATTATCATCAGTTCGTTAACAAACATAATATCGACTCAAAATTTATTCAATAAGTAAAATGTTTTGGAAAACTTTTAAACTCCTAAACTACTTATTGAAAACAGGAATTCAATGGAATTCAGTTCACAATCGCTTTTATCGGAAATGCAATAAATATTTCAATAAATGACTTTTAAAAAGGAATAAAAACGTTTAAAAAATATATTAAATTAAAGCAAAAATAAAATTATTTGAATACTAATGAGAACTAATTTAAAGAGTTATCAAAACTCGTATTCCAAACAAAACATGAGTTTATATAATTCATAACCAATTGTTAAATAAAATAATTTTAGACTCAATTCTAGGACTAAATTGCAAATGAATTTAATTATAAACAATTTGACGATTGGCTTAAGTACTGCAATACAAACAAAACATCTAAACAACAGTTATTAACCGCAATGTATGTCATTATCATAAGAATCGTCTGATTTTCAAATAAACACAAAAGACTTCTAAACTTAATATCGAGTTATGAGAAGAAAGAAGAGAAAAATTGTTTAATTCATCGGATTATTAATCACATGAAGAACTGTCTTATATACAAAACCCATTACCGGAACAAAGGCTCAAACAATACAATTGAATTGAATTATATTCGCATTTAATTACCTTTTATTTTGTGAGTGCCTTCAAAATAGTGATGAGTTTTTAGCACAAAAAAAGAGTCACTTTTTATATATGAGTTATACAATCCTTGAAATTATTACGGTTTTTATCATTTGAACAGAAAGTCAAAAGCGTTTTCATTCATTCATTTTTGTGTTCAATTAATCGGTTTAGAGATAAGTAAAATCACAAACTATTTGTGAGAAAAGAGAAATCACTTCAAAATATTTTCTGTTCAAAAGAAGCGCCAAATTATGCAAATATTTTAAAATATTTGACTTATATTTAAATTTCAATGTTTGAGATGTCATAACATTTGACACAATTATTGTCAGTTCATTATACGAGTGATTAATCGGTCAGAATATATTACACATACCAACGATCAGCACATTTGACACAAGCGATCAAAACATAAACAAAACAGACTTTTGAGCGCTAATTGAGAACTCTTTAAACATATATCAGATGTTCTGATGTTTTGATTTGTATGTTGTAATCGATATACAACTCATTCATATTATTTGCAAATAATGAAAATATTGAGTCATTAATCAGATGCACAGAATGTGTTATAAGTCAAATGTCTTTAACTCAATACTTAAGATAAGTCAATGTAAGACATGTAATGCTTTTTCAGTTGTGATCACAATTCAAATCTACTGTCAATATATAGCGATTCGATGCACAGCATATCCACACAGGTCTGAGTCAGTGCCGTCCGTTTTCATGTTTTTTATGCAATCGCTGTAAGAGAAGAGTTTTCTGCAGACTTCACAGACATTACAGACACCTGCAGTTCAGCCAAAACAACATTTTCATGTGAACCACAACTCGAGCCAACACTCCAGTGACTCAACCTTTGGAGTCATTCCTCACAACGTAAGCAACGATTGCAGCGCTTTTCAGAACTCATTCATGTGTTTTGTGAAATCATTTTTCGTGTTTACAATCGACAAAAACAAATGCAATTTTCTGAATGAATTGTGAAGTTTGAACTCATTTTTCGTTTCATTTATTATCTTTTTCATTCTGAGCCTCATTTCCCGTAAGTATTTCTCACAACCTTTTGATTCATCTTTTTTTCATTACAAGTGTTTCTCATACTTTGCTTATTTTGGTAAACCTTTTGCCATATTTTATGCATAAATAGCCAATTAGGCGAACCCTTCAAAGCCGTCCCAATCTATTCATATAATTATCATTTGATCTGAGATTTAATTGCAGATCAAATGTTATTAATGAAACCTAATATTGAAGTATAAAAGTAATCAATTTCTTAATGATGTGAATCTAAAATAACTGTTAACTTCTCGAATATCAGTTGATTTGTTAGATATTTTTGTTACTAAAATGAGCCTCAATTCAAACAAATGACAGATAGAGAACATCTAAGAATATATTTCTTAGTTTTGAGTTCGTATCAATTAAATGATTATTTGCAAAAAATAAAGTACAAGAATCAGATTCACATCATTAACACAGATCTTTATCACCAGGTTCTATAAAGTTGCCTACCGTTATGGTCTCACATTATTTTTACGTAACCTAGTTGCATTTTTCACCCACAGACATATATTTGAGTGGACACATTTGGGTTATACTCAAGATTATTGTCTTTCTATTAAAATGACAAAAAGAGTCACATTTTTTAATCAATTGAGTGCTTCGTATTTAATGAGATTTCCTATCATTTGATATAATCTGAAATTTGACTCCATTTTAGTTCAATCGCATAATAAGTATGTCTGAAAATACGGTTACCGGCAGTCGATTAGAAGAGGAGATTAATGACATCCCATTGGCAGACGAGGACGTCACCGAAGAACTCAGCGATGCTCATAATCAAAGTGATGACAAACTGTCTGAATCTGATTCTCAACGGTATAGACTCGAAGGACAGAGCATTGAATCAATCCCCTCCGTGTATACCAACGGTACTGACAGTCCCAGTGCTCAACACAGCTGTATGTCATCCCAATTGATTTAATTGTCATTTAACCTAAATTTATGTTTTAATCAGCTCTGGATCCAGACATGAGTCCGGATGAAGTCGAAGAGAAGGAAAGGCTTATCGCACAAGTACTCGAACTTCAGAACACACTCGACGGTCAGTAACTCTCGAATACTATTTTGATTCTTATAACTATTCTTTTATCAACAGATTTGTCTCAAAGAGTCGATTCAGTAAAAGAAGAGAATTTAAAACTCAAATCAGAAAATCAAGTTTTAGGTCAATATATCGAGAATTTGATGTCAGCCTCGTCTGTATTTCAATCGACTTCTCCCAAATCAAAGAAGAAAACGCCTAAAAAATAATTTCTCGAACTTTAAAACAATTACATATTCTCTTAAATCATAATTTAGTAAAATATTTACCGAAACTCTTCTCAAAGGCTAAACCAAATCACGTGAAAACCTAATAATCTTTTGTTCCTAAAAGAAGTTTATTTTTTATTGATTCCCACATTTCTAGTCATCAATTCATTCATTCACTTCTATTTACTTTTCAATCGATTAAAACAAGTTTTTTATTTTGCAGTTTTTTTACTCATTTGTTATTATTATTATATCATTGGTTTTGACTAATATTATAATAAAACTAATTTAATTAGAAAAGAGAAGAGAATCTAATTATGTTTGTATTCCTGAATATCCTTTTCGGCCCCGAAATCGTGATCTGAAGTCCATCTGAAATGCAATCAAAACAATCATTTTATTACCAAAAGTCTGCTCCAAATCCATACCAAACTTCGTTTGCATTCATATAATAAAGTTCTCAATTGATGACATTCTTCGGGAACTGATGGATGATGAGTGGACAGACATTCGCGCGGAGTCTTTCTCTCCTATCGAGCAAATGATTAAAACAAATTTCAAATTAAATGCTCGAAAAATACAATTTTGACGCAATCAGTCGAATAAATGCAATGTTTGAGGTCATCCCGAATGGCAGAACATGATCGGCCATCACTTTTGACATCTTCCTCAGTTTCAAAGGTCCTAACCATTTGTAACAATTGAATCGATACTATAATTATAATTATAATTATATTTTTATTATAATTTAAAAATTGAATTTAAAGCCAAACATTGACTTCAATGTAAACATTCAACTGATGGGAGAAAACACTGACGTCAGGGTATTTTCATGTGTGAGCGAAAAAGCACCTTCTTCCATTATGAGTCGATTTGTGTCAAATTATGCGCTTAATTTGATTGAGGCACAAAAAATTGATTAACGCTTTATAGAAACGAAGTACTCTTGGACTTTGTGTAGAAAAGCATCGCTTAATTCAAACGTTGAATATATTTCGTGTGAATTCCGACTGAATTCCTGAACACATAACTAATTAAATTCAATGCATTCCTCACTCATTCAGATTCAATGTCACGCATTTATTACTCATTTATTGATTTTGTCGATAATATTTCCTCGACTCAAGTCTTGAATAAACATTTTAAGATTAATCAATTCCATTGAATTACTAATTAATAGGCTTTAAATTCAAAATCCATTCGAAGGGAAACTACAAAACAATACTTTGAAAAAAATAATTACTCATAAATTGAGAGATAATTAGTGAATAGAAATTATAAGAAAAGTTTAATTTACTTAATCATCAATTAATAAAACTTTTTTCCGGAATGACTGCTATTTTAAAGCATTAAATGAGTGGAGAAAACAAAATGAATGAAATTAATGCTTAAAATAGCGGATGATTTCAAATAACGTTTAGCGAAAAAGTAAAAGAAAATTACTTTAATTCAAAAGAATAATTAGATTTCAAACGAAAATTAATTCAATGCTTTAAATGAAAAACGATTTCAAATAATTTCGTAAATAAAATACATTTTTTTGCAAAAAGCAAAAAATTGACCCAAAAATAAATGATTAAAAAACAGTATTAAAAAAGGATTTGATTTTTATTTCGAAAAATAACTTTAATGAAAAGGCACTGAATTTCATTTAAAATTTCTATAAATTTTGATTTAAAACTATAGAAAATATGATATAAATCTTTTGACAAATAATGAAATCAACGAAAAAAAACAGTGAAATTCAAAGAGATTTATATTATAAGAGAAAGCATTAGAGAATATAACCTAAAATTCCTTAATTTATATAATTAATTAATATAAATAACTATAAGGAACAAAATGGGTCCGATATGATCGGGAACACGACAACACATTTTTGCATAACACAACACTTCTGAATTTAATCTAAATATTTGATATTCATTAATAAAATATTCTCTAATTATTGTTCGAAAAAATCAATTAATTATAGGAATGAATGAAACGACTGAACAATAGTTATTAAAAACGAATAGAATTATGAAATTTGATTGAATTATAAGATTTTTCTCTGAAGTAATGATCGGAATAAGACTTTGTTCTGAATATCAGAGAATATTCAGTATTCAATCAAATCAGTCAAATTGGGGAAAGAAATCAATTTTATGCACAAATGTCTGAACTATAAAATTGTATCGAAAATATTTTAGAACAAAAATAAGGACTAAATGTCTTTCGGTGTATAAAATAATTTCAATTAAATTATGGGTTCAATAGTTTTACATATTCTCGAACTGATCGACTCGTCGTTTGGTATTTCCTTTTCTAATTTCTCTTAAAGTCTTGTATTTGTCTCTTCCCTGTCTAACATTCTCCTGGTGCAATTGATCATTTTTGGTGGCTTTGGTGTCGTCTTTGGCGAGTGCCAGCTCCTCTTGTAATTGCTTTTAAAGATATTTCAATTACAAATCAATACTTAAATGAATATAAGACATACCTTAAGCTGTTGCTGAAGGTCTTTCTTCTTCGAGACTTCTGTCTCCCTCTCCTCTTCAGGTCGAGGTACATCTATGGCACTGTCGCCGTCACCGTCACCGTTATTGAAAGCCACGCCTTAAACGAAAATAAATAACTTAGTGGAGGAATATTAAAATTCAAAGCAAATGACCATATTCTCCGTTTGTGAGGGGGTCGTCATTTTCGTCGTTATCGTGTTCAACAATATTGAGATGTTGTGGTGTAGTCGACGCAGCGATTATCGCAGCGGCTGCGGCCTCCTGTTTGCGTCGCGCCTCTTCCACTTCCTCTTGAAGACGACGAGTCTCTTCATCCTTGAG
>JAQGCS010001939.1:0-11717 GCA_034702105.1 Fuscozetes fuscipes | reverse complement strand
TTACTCAGTCATATTGAAAAGAATGTGTTTTTGAATAAAAACAAAGACTGCGTTAATGTTGATATCAAAGCCAAATGTGGAGACGGGGGGAGTGGGGGAAGTGTTTCACTATTTGATGCAAGAAAAGGATAAGTTAGCCAACAGTTGAGTAATTTCTAAATAAAGGGCAAAGCACTTGAAAATGCAACCGGTTTTAAACAAGTGAAGAATAAAGGATACGCTCTGCGATTCACTGCCATCAAAGTTATTATAATAAATCTATTGCTTCATAACTCGATTGAGTACAAGTAGACAAACCTGTTTGACTGCAGGCCCACTACACTCATGACTTTTATACCCCCTTAAGAATATATTCATCACGCTATGATTAAAAAATAACCATTATACACTATAGGGGTAAAGGGGAGAGGGAATGGGGCGCTGCCATAGGTAAATGCACCTGCAACAACATTATTGCAGCACTTGATGATGACGATCACGTGATTGAGATCAGAGACCTGGAGAAAATAGGGGGAATGGAACGAATAGAGTGAGAGCCAGCGCACAGCCTAAAAGTGCATTAGTTTTGGTGACGATAGCTTCAGCACAGTTCGAAACCTGCCAGTGCTCGCTCTGAGGGATGCACACAAACCTCGTTTCAATTTGGCTCATTTGATGCACTTTGCGCTCAACTCATAAACCAATTTATAGATTCTATCGACAAATCATTTTTAATAACTATTTTAGTTTTAATCCAACAAAAAGTTTTGATAATTAAATTCTGATTTGGTTTCGACGAATCGTTTTGTTATAAATTGATATCAAATATCACTTCATTTGTGTCTTAAAATCGAATCATTTGTGTCTTAATTGATTGGTTAGTTTTGGGCCGAATTGTCGTTTGTTGTGATAATTGAACAGAAGCTAAACAATTAGTGTTTCGGTGCTATTTCTATAAGTCATTTAATTTTCAACTACTATATGAAAATCAAAAATAAATTGCGAGTCATCTTTGATTGCAAGAGCATCCGAACAGTCAATTCATAACTAAAACTACAGTCAACTGAATTCCAGTTTTGTATTTAAATGATTAAGGCCTCGATTTTTGCCATCGAATCGATTTCTTAAGTGATTTCATTAATATTGAAATTTTATTTGACTTTCGTTCGAACCAATGATTAATGAGTTTTGTGTCTCATTTTGTCTCATAATTGAGTTCGAGCTGTGATTTCGTCCGAACTATTGCTTCCAATATAATTGATTGACCACAAACTCAAAGCAAAGCTTAAATCCTGGATCCATTAGTACTACTGTGGCTGAGCCACACCCGCGCCGATAAGGCCGTCGAAGAGTTTCTGGATGGACCGAGTGGCTCCACCAGTAGCAATGATTCAGGCTATAAAAAGGCCAGGGCCACTTTTCCCGATGACTTTCTCAACGAAGACAATATGCGATTGGGACCTTGCTCTGTTCCCAAAATTAAGAAAGAACCGGCCGAGTCTTCTCGTCCCTCTGCGAGCGGTCTTCAGCCTATTGCTCGAAAGAGGGCTGCATTACAGGCGGCCGTAGCTTCGGGTTCGTCAGCCACTGTCTCAGTGACCGGTCTCTCAGAAAGTTCACCCGAAGTATCCTCGAGTCAAAACGGAACTGGAATAAGTCCTGTTCCTAGTTTGGCGTCGTCTGAGATCGGTGAAGTAGATCTCGATTTCTGGGATTTGGACATTCATGAGAGCTCTACTTCTCATTCTTCAGGTAATAACTAATAATTTTGGTCAATATTTTAAGTCTCTTTTGGCGAACAAAATGCTAGACTTAAGTAATTGAATATATCTCTATATAAAGCTGGAAGTAAATCAAACGCAACGAAAAATGAAATTATCATCTGATGTTAGAGACGGGTAATTCTAACCACCATTAGCTCTCTATTATGCATTTTAATCATTTGAAAGGCACGTAAACCTTTAAACACAAGTCTTGTCTATGAATACCTGCTCTTCATTTTAAAGCTCAAACATATACCACTTTTTCCAAATGTTGTCTAAAAAATCAAATTATAGAATATTTGGAATTAGTTGCAGTAATCGGTGTTTAGTCTAATTTTTTCTGGATTCTGTTCACCAAATATTGCTTTAATTGTGAGGTTTGGCCGCAATTTTGTAACATTTGTGTGAAGTGGATCACAAAAATTGTTACTCAAAAGTAGTTTAATTTTGAGTTAACCTAAAATTGAATACAAGTTATTCAAACCTTGATATTGAAATTTATTGCTTTACTTTTTCTTCTTATTATTTTTGAAATGCATTAAAGTAATGATTAATTCAGTTTTAGATAACTCTTTATTTAGATTATGTTTTGCCCCAAAAACAAATGCAATGTTTTTCGGTTTTCATTTTTTGAACTCAATTTTTGATTGTTTGTCTCAAAACTGGAATTTTTCGATTGCAAACTATTCTAGTGAATAGTTAACAATCAAATTTTCAGATCGTTAGCTTTCAAGAGAATTTTATCAAATTTTAATTAATTTCATCTCACAAATAATGTCTTGCAATATTGTGTAAGTGAACTGGATACAATCTGTTGTATTGTCTTTTGTGAAGTTATGATATAATCTAAACCCTGTCTGTACTTATGTACTATCTTTGAGTTCCACTAACATTGAGTGTAGTGTTATTTTGAACGACAAACGCAAAAGTTTAGTGCACTTTATGTTTATTTAAGTTGTAGACGAATTTATGATAAACTGCGCGCACATCTCTTTCATATCCACTGAATTTGTGGGTTCTTTGTAAAAAAAAGATCCAATAATCTCATAATATAATCATTTTTATCGATAATTTCAATTGAACTTTGTATTAGGTATTTGAAAAGCGTCGGTATCCGAGCATATTTTCACATTATTTTCTTGATAATTGTGGTGATATTCATTGAAAAAACATTTACGAAGTGATTGTACTCTACTCTATGTATTAGTATTTGAATTATATAGTTATTAAACTTATAGCTAAAGTTAGAAACGGTTTGTTTTTTGTTTCAATGCAGAGATGCAGTCATAACAACGTCTGCTATAAAATATTGATTATTACATGTTTTCATTTCTCAACCAAATGCTCATATAATGCATTCTTTTGAGACTGAATGTGAATGTCATTAGATTTATCGGTTAATACACTTTGATATCGATCTCATATACACTACAACTATATTCATATTTTCTGACATTTGTCATGTATTAAAAAGTTGTATGGTTATAACTTTTTGTCTCAATTTATTGCAATCAAATCGTATACTTATTTTAGTCGATTACTAATAGTTTAATGATTTAAAAGCCGTTATATAACTCCTATAAACTTATGTCTCAATCAATTAGACAAAAATGTCGATTGAATGCCAATTATATTGCATTGAAGCCAATGAAATGTTGCCCTTGAATTAGGACATCGACCAAACAAATTGCTTCGTTGAATTGTCCGCGCATTATCCATTTTTCTCATACACAACTCCATTCACTTGAAGCCATCTAGTATCGAATTTAACAAGAACCTAGTTGCTTTCTCATCTACTATTCCAACAATGTAATAAGTGAATATAAGAAAACATAGAAACTTTTTGAATGAGTTATTTGTAGAAACATGTTCTACCTATGTTCGATTCAATCTATCGAGTTTTAACCTGAAAAAACTTATTTATTAGTGTTTGATTGAATAGAAATAAGTTTTGACTGACTCGTCATGACTTTGATTATGATATTTTTGTCACTAATATTTTTGATGCTTTCAAACGAATGATTCATTCATTTATGATTTGATGACATATTTGAAAATGTTGTCAAAACCAATCAAATGACCATTTATTCAAAATGATTTACTGAGTGTAATTGTATGATTTGGAACTTGCAATTGTCACAATAGTAATAAGCAATTGATTACACAATCTTGTATTTATCGCAACTTAAAGTAGGATTAGTTTTGGTCATAGCCTTTGGCTATTTTGCGAACAGTACGGGATTTACGAATGTCATCGTTGCCTAATATCGCTGTTTGTTTTTGTGGCCAAATCGCTCTCTCCTTATAATTGGTATATTTATTTACAAAACGAGATGTATGTCTCGACTCACATAAGAGACCAGTGTTTTGCACAACAACTCAATATCCTATTTTCAAAAATGATTGACCAACGCTTACATCGCTTGCCTTCAAAACAAACAATCACTTAATTTTGTGTTTGGGATCCGTTTTGTTTACTAACTGTTCTCATAATTGAATCATCGCATCAATTATCGCATAAAAACTTTTTTGGTTCAATCTTTGCTTAGCATAAGCATAAAGCTTGCTTTGAGTCCTCTAAAAGATCAATATAATTGAACTACTTAGGCTGAAATCATTGTTCTTGATCTAAGGCTTGGTTTTTGGTGTATATTAGTACATTATATCAGCATAACTAGTAACTTTGCTATAGTCCCTAACTCGTTATAATGCATCGAATCAAGTGAAGGATATATCCAGGTTTGACTGTATTTACTTTTACTCAACTTTTTCAGTTTTCGCTCATATTTGCAAACGTTTATATAATACTTGCAATTCAGTTGACTCTTGTATAACATTATGTGCGCTTAAGTAAAAAGTGAGTAAGTGAGGTGAGTGAGTGAGTGAGAGAGAGAGAGAGAGAGAGAGAGAGAGAGAGAGAGAGAGAGAGAGATAGAATTTTGGCCTCCAGGTCTTTGGGGCGCCTTCATTTCTTAACTGAGATCCTCCTAAACTCTGTTTATTTTCTCTTCAAACTAACATTCCTTCTTCGATAACAGTTACTATTTTTTGCCCAAAACTATCGTAATTCTCAAACGTTTTATGCAATTTAAGTAAAATGCCTTCATATGAAAATAAGTGGGAAAACCTAGCAAGGTCTAAAAATGTTCTCAACATAACATTACTTACAAATAAATTGGATTCTTAAATGTGCTTATTTCTTATGTCATAGAAAAGTTTGTCACTTGAATTCAATGAATAGAAATGTAATAAATGACACAAAACTCTTATTGAGTGTCACGACTCTCGACACTACTGAGTGATCCGGCACATAGTATTCAATATTTGAATGCAATTTTATACAACTGTTTTGGCCAAAAAAGGTCAGGTTGTCTGAAGTCTATGCCTTAGATATGCCCCGTTTCCCCAATTTCGGTCCCCATCGACCCCTTCACATACATTGGAGTAAAGCAGTGATCGAAAGTAGTGTTCGACCCAATAATGGAGTGAATGTCACTCTGGTGTGAATGTCAGCTTAAATGCATTCATTCAGAGGTTTCTGATATCAAATTTTTGTAGTTTTATAACCAATTGATTGCATTAATTATGCAAATAATTTGAAACAAATATTTAAATCTAATTCTTATAGATTAAAGTAATGATGTTTTCGATGTAAATAAAATGTTTTTAGTTTTAGAATTTATTTAATTGGATTTCATTTTTTGTTAGGCAAAGAAGACATGAGTCCTCCCAATAGCGTCAATGGGTGTTATAGCGTCGATAGCTTTGGTGACCCAAAGAAGAAGAAGGGTCCTGCTCCTCGCCAGCAAGAAGAATTATGTCTGGTGTGCGGAGACCGAGCCTCTGGTTATCATTACAACGCACTGACGTGTGAGGGCTGTAAAGGTACCATTTCATTTAATTAATAAATGAAAGTAATTTTGTGTTTGTTTTAAGGCTTTTTTCGTCGAAGCATTACTAAGAATGCTGTCTATCAGTGCAAATATGGCAACAGTTGTGAGATTGATATGTATATGAGGAGGAAATGTCAGGAATGTCGTCTCAAGAAGTGTTTGAGTGTCGGAATGAGACCCGAATGCGTCGTACCCGAATACCAGTGTGCTATCAAAAGAGAATCAAAACGGGCGCAGAAGGATAAGGACAAACCCAACAGCACTACTAAAGATGCTATGAGTCCCGAGAAAATTGAGGAAAAGCCCAGTATATTGACATCCAATACGGTTAACATAAACAGTAACGTAATTAAGCCATTAACCAATCCTCAAGACGAGATGATCAAAAAGCTAGTCTACTTCCAAGAAGAGTTTGAGTCGCCATCAGAGGAGGACGTCAAAAAAATCACTGTAAATTCACTTCTTGTATTTTTTATGCGGATTTTTCAATTTTGTCTTATATTAACAGCCCTTCCCATTGGGTGAGAGTGAAGCCGACAGTCTGAAGAGGTTCCAACACGTGACTGAGATGACAATATTGACAGTACAACTAATCGTCGAGTTCTCTAAAAGAGTGCCCGGTTTCGATACTCTCTTAAGAGAAGATCAGATCACACTTCTGAAAGTATAACCATTAAAATTGTTGTGTGAATAGTTTCTAACTGATGTGTTTGTGTTAAGGCATGTTCGAGTGAAGTAATGATGCTGAGGTGTTCCCGCAAATATGATATCAAAACCGACTCAATAGTCTACGCCAATAACCAGCCCTATACACGAGAGAACTACCGAAGTGCGAGTGTCGGTGACTCAGCCGATGCTTTATTCAACTTTTGTCGATCGATGTGTATTTTGAAAGTGGATAACGCGGAGTACGCACTGCTCACAGCTATCGTCATTTTCAGTGGTCAGCTCTCACTCGTTGTTTGTTTCTAAGCTATTATTAAAGTAAATGTTTGTCCATTAGAGCGCCCCTCTCTGTTGGAGCCCAAAAAAGTGGAGAAGATCCAGGAGTTCTATATCGATACTCTGAAGGCATATGTGGATAACCACAGGCCTCCCGGCAAATGTTATTTCGCGCGACTTTTAGCTATTTTGACAGAACTGCGAACTCTGGGAAACATAAACTCTGAGATGTGTTTCTCACTGAAGGTCCAGAACAAAAAGCTGCCGCCATTCCTGGCAGAGATCTGGGACATACAGGAATAATACCGCCATCACTGGTAACAAATATCGTATTCTTTGTTCGCTTTTTGTGTTGAGTGCCTATCATTGAAATCATTTGTCGACCATTTGTGGGACACTCAAAGACTGAGCTCTTCAATGGCATCAGTGATATTATGCTTCAGCCATACATACGAAACATGCGATCCTTTATTGTTATGTAATTTGCGGTGCAGTCGATCCCATCGATTGAGACAATAGTTGTTAGAATTGTATGTATTCGAAGATCTCTCGTAACGCACAACGGCTTCAAACATTGGAAGTGCTGACCAATCGATGCATCCGATCGACGACTACTGCTCTGCTCTGTTCCCAAATAATATTTTATGTAATTTACTTTACGCTTAGCAAAGCTACCGGTGACCTTTCAATTGATTTATTGATATTTAAATTTATTATTATATTAATTTTTATTATAATTATTATTAATATTATTGATATTAATTGATCCCATCATTTGGTTTTCAACAAACCTTAAAGACTTGTTTAATACTTCATATAAACAACGACTCAAAGACACAAACGATGTTAAAGTTGTTTTAATATTCAATATCCGGAGGAGAAGTGCATAACATTTGCTGATTATTATTGCCTTCACATCGATATATGTCTGCAAAATCTGTTCAAAATATGGCATCACATCAATTGGTCATCAATTGGTCATCAATTTGTTACCAAAAGTGTATAATTGAATATCACTTCTATTCGAATAGAAGTGACGCTTAAATTACATATAAACATAAAACACCCATTCATTTGACATAAGTTTCGATTAAATTTTGGTCCAATTTTGCAGTTTATTACATAAATAACATTCATTCGGTGCTAATCTTAGAGTTTAGTTATGCAAACAAATTACAATCGATTCGATTAATTCGAGAACTGGACAGTTAAGGGAACAGAGTGTCAAAACCTCTTCACATGAGTTTCAATAAATGAATTTTGAGAAAATTATAATTTATTTATTAATATTATGTTTTATTTACTAAATTATTTTCTTAAGGCCTAAAATATATTTATTTTAATTAATTTAAATTAATTAAACATTCCATTGAATCAATTAAAATAAAAATCGAATAATAAATGAGTCTAAAAGTGAAGAGTTCTAAAAGTTTTTGTCCATAACTGCCTGAACTGCAAAATTGCATCAAAAGTGTCTAAACAACAAACCAAGAAACAATTTTCAGAATCTTTTGGAGCGCATGTATAATATTATTCATTTGTGATCATTATTTCTCATAATTGGCGACTAATTACTAATTATATATTTCATGAAATAATTTCCATTACATTCACAACAAAAACAATTGTTTTTTGAAACTTTTCGACAGACATTTACTAAAAATTTTATCATTTGTTTTCTGTTTAAACTCATTGATTAATTACATCATAAATATAATCAAATGTTTTATTTGATGGGATTTTGGTTTAAATCAAGAATTCTTAAAAACATAGAGTTTTAGAACTGAATCAATCAATCAATAAGTTATCAAACATTAGCTTAAATTCAAAGCTTATTCAAAGCTTGCATTTTATTTAATGAAATTTATTTTAAGAATTGAAAGAAAAGTTTTTATGACAAACAGAATATTGAATTTAGTAAACATTTTATTAGTTTTTAAATGAGAAGAAATATTTTCGATGAGGAATGCCATATGTTTTGAACGTTTTGGAGGTCAGGACTTCTGATGAAAGGAGAATAAGTTTCGAGATTATCACACGAGTGACAGACAACGGCTTTAATGTGAGGTTAAGTCAGATATGCGTTGGTTTGAGTTGAGTTGAGTAGTGATCGACAGTGAGATGGCATTAAACCCAAACATTTGTGATATTACGCGTTATTATTATTATTATTATTATTATTATTGTAATTATTATTTAACGGGTTTTCTTATCTTTTAAACTATTATATAATTATAGCTGAGATGCAAAACAACGTTAATGTTAACCAAAACCTAACATTTGCTCTGATTTGAAGCAAACAATTCTATCGAGTGAACAATATTCTGGTGTAGGCTATATCTGAGCTGACTCTCCAACAAATCAATATTTTGAATATAAAAATGCTTTAAATGTAACGAAATATAAAATAGAATTTTGAGTCAATTTGTATAGATATTGAAACGATTCGGATCATTCGCCTCAAATCAAATGACTTGTATTTTCTCTATTCTAAAGTGTTTGCACACCTTTCCTATCGAACAGGACTGTCGTATAAACAGAATATTTACATAAAACAAATGTCTAATTAATTGACAGAATATTTGAGAAGTTGTACAAAAAGTTCAAATTATATTAACTTCTTATGAGTTTTAGTTATTCTGTTCTCAGTTTGCGTTTGAATATAACAAAAGACGACATCAATTCAAATATTCTCACCTTTCAGTTGATATACAGAATAAGTTTATATTTTCACTTTTATTTAAAGTCCAGAAAATAATCAAAATTATCGATTAATTGCATTACAAATCATGACTTAAATTATTGTGAAAAAGCGATTCAAACATAAATTAAGTGCCTTTTCAGCCAAATATTATTTTAATTCAAATCAAATTATTTGACAGCAATTTATTACACGCTTTCAATCACTTCTATTATTGTAAGACTGGTTTAATGCCCTTTTGCTTGGTCAAACTGAATACTATATGCATGATAGCATCAAACTTATTCCATTTGTTTTAATGTATAAAGTTCAATTCTAATTGTTGATTCTTTTGTCAAACATTAGGTTTAGTTGAAATTCTTTCATATGATTGTGCAGTCTTCAAAAACGGTATAAACATGGTATTTGTTATTATAGTGTGATAGTTTTTATTTAATTATTTGATTTTTGTGTCATTCGTTACATTAATCAAATGGAATATATTTGAATTGTGTGAAGTGGTAGGAGTGGGTTAACCCAAAAATTTTAAGCGTCAAAATGTTATGACGAGTGCCTGAAAAAGCCGGTTATAAGTCGAACATAAGTTTGTAATGCAATTAATCGATTGAATCGATCCTTAGAATAATATTTTTGATTTTAACAGTAATAAAGTATAAAACAAATGAATCGCCGCTTAATTTCTTTGAAACAAAATGTAAATATTAGTATAAATTTGGTTATTGTTTGATGAGTTGTGGCGCAAATGGGACTTCAAATGTTAATTTTTACTATAAATTACTCGAATTATTGAATAGACCACAAAAGAAGTGATCCTATTTCAGAAAAGAACAGCTTTTTATCAGTCTTTGCATTGTTTGAAGTGTTTGCAGATTTTGGTCACTTCTTTTGATTGTTTATCAGATGATTCTGAGATCTAATATATATTTAAGAAAATATATAAATATTATATATAAAAGATTTAAAAGAATATCATAAGAAATGATAGAATTTGTTAGTCTTTTAAAACAATTAATGTGCAAAAAATTAACTAAAAATTTAATGTCAAATAATTTTACAAAACGTAATGTTGCTCTGAATCAGGGTATGAAAGGCCGCTCAGAATGTTTTGGGTCGTGATCTGATCTGACCGTTCACGATGTCTGACCATTTGTAATGATGTACAGAGAAATAATTTGCTGTATTTTTCAAATAAATCTTCAAATTCAAAACAGTATTTGTCACAATCCTTTCAAATTGCTCATGCCAATGATTAATGATTATGCAGATTTTAGCACCAATTGGACTTAAAATTTTCCACTAAACTAATCATTGAGTTTGCAATCATTGCAATACTCGGCTAACAGTTTGTCAATACATTGGAATTATGCCTATTATTTGTGTCAATGAGTTCACAAAAAACGGAACTTTTTCCGATCACTTACTTAAGTGTAAAGAATAATGAATTCAAAATTCCTCTTTTTTCCCCTCTTTTGGTCTCAAATTAGAATAATTTTCTTATTTTTGAGTTGAAGATCAAAAGCTCTGTTGAACACAAATCATTGGGCCATAACTGCTATAACTGTCATAACAGACACAACCATGAATGGGCAAGAGAAAAATTTTCAGAAATCCCCCTGAGTTTCTTTGAAAATTTTGAAAAAATCCTCCTGAGCAAAATCATAGGCGTCTCTCGACTTCGAAAATTAGGGGCCCTACATTTTTCCAATTTTCCCCGAAATCTGCCATTTTATCCTCCAGTTCAGTTAATTTAGCCTGATTTAAGCACAAAAAACGACGGGAAGCGGGTTTTATGACAAAATACTTGCTTTTTGGTACTTCAGGTCGTCATTTAATCGCACTCCTATATTCCTCCTGAGTGTTGACAATTTTGGTCGAATAAATGCCTGCTGAGGTGGAAAACCTTGCCCCTCCCTGCAAAAACGTTGGCTTTAAACTCCAATTTTTCGTAATTTTCAACACATTCAAGAAGTTATGTCGAAAACATATATATTTGACTCGAATTCGAGTCTTTAAAGAAAATTATTACAATTCTTAAAACTTTTTTGATGTCCACAACTTTTTTTCAAAAAGATTCTAATTTTTGAATCGATGGCTATTTTGGTGACCTTGCTTATTTTGCTAATATTGTTTTGTTCTGTGACTGCAAATCATAAATTGAGTGATGAATGGAATCTGACTTCGGCTACAAATGAAAACTTTAGACAAAAAGTAAGTGTTTTATAACACATTTGAATGTATTATAAATTGACTCCATTTCAACATTTGATGTATTAATACTTCAAGTTATTTGTTAAAAGGTTTGAGATAACAAATCTATTGATTACGCAGGTTTATGCAAATAAGTGGTTACTTTTGAAAAAATTAATAACAATTTTATTTTACAATCAATTTAATTATGTTTTTCGATGTGAAGCCCCTTGTTATAATAAATTTGACGGC
>JAQGCS010001938.1:0-11717 GCA_034702105.1 Fuscozetes fuscipes | reverse complement strand
ATTCTATGTGCATAAGGATTGGTGTGTGAGGGGAGGGGGTTATAGACAAAACTATATTACATAAGTAGTGAAAAATTAAAGGATGAGGAGATGGGTCCCTCAGAGCTCCAAAATTAGAGGGTATTTGTACCCTTGCGCAGCCCTTGGTGCTGAATAAGTTTTTGTCAGTCAAGAGCTTAAATCATTAATAATCATTTATTTTTGATTCAATATATAATGATTCATTATTCTTCTGCCATTAATTTAATGCTTAATATGTAATGTTAACATTTAAAATGTTACATCCCCAATTTATGAACTTTTCATTCTCATCAGGTATGCGGAGACTGGTCGACCTCAGGGGGGTCCCTCAGATTAAAAAATCAGGGGGTATAGGGGGTATTTTCCTGACTCGCCGGGAAAAACACAAAGGGTCCCCTTTGAGCTTTTTTCTGAGTCTCCAAAATTTTGAGGGGGGGGGGGGGTAGCGACAGATAATTTTTTCCAAATATTTGTCGCCTCGTTTCGCTCGGCGGGGTGGGGCCGATTTCCCTCAAATCTAGATGGGGTCTCCTCGAACTCAAAAATTAGGGGGTATTTAGACTATACCCCCACCTCTGTATCCCTGAATATCTGAAACCATTGTATAAAACAATACTAATTTGAGTCCTATTTATCAAATGATCAAATTTACTAATTTTTTAAATTGTTTTAATTGATATTATAGTTTAATTAATAATACAATTTTTATTTGATAGGATTGCCTAAAAAATTCGTTTTTGAATATGCAAAAAACTACTCAAAATATTTTTATTGCGTAAAAAGCCTAAGAATTGAGTAGTATTTTTTTGTATTAGACCCATGTCCAAAATATTTTTAGCATGGTAAAGAAAAATACAATTTTTCAAGACTTATGAGAGACTTAAGGTTTACGAAGGTCATGTTCCTAAATAACATCTTATTAGTTCTAAAAGTGATTATGGAAGATGGATCGTGAGAGCTTATTATTCAACAAGAATTTTTAGAATCAAACTCATAAAAAAAACTTTCTAGATCAACTTTTTATACTTTAAGGAACTATTAGTTATTTGAGGCAAACATTATTGTTAAAACTTTTATCTCCACCTAATATATAGGAAAATTCGATGAATTCTATTAAATTAAATTGATGACATACATGTATGAGGACCAATTTTATCAATTCCATTTTATCGACCTTTTTAATCTTCCCCGACCTGCTTGATAAAAACGGAGCGCAACCATTTACACAGATATATTTGCATTTGGTTTTTCATTAAATATCAAGATAATTATTGAACGAATTCTTTTCGGAAAAAGAAGTTAAACGGAAGACCTATAGGAATAAGTTATAAGTAAAGACAATTCAATTTCAATATAAATATTTTATTTTGTTATCAAATCTTTGTTCAAATTATATCACAAACAAAATCATAGATTCAATGAATTGTTTTATTGTTTTGAGCGATAAAAACGTTTGAATTTTTCGTTAATAAAAGATTAAAATAAATTAAAGTCAATAAACAAATGAATTAATTCTTCAGTAAAACTAAAAATTATGAAAACATTTAAATAAATTCAAAATAAAAGAAACACTAAAATCACGATTCAATTAATTAATGAAAATAAATGTATATTTGTTTCGATTCTTAGGATTTGAAACTTATATATAATTAAATAAATGAGTGACTAAATTGCCAGTTGTAACAAAGCCATCGCTCCACCAGAGCACAGGGCAGTCAATGGAACGGTTAAAATCCATGCGATTGCAATATTCCTGAACAGTTTCCAATTGACCCCTTCTTTTTGACGAACTCTGCCCACCATTACTACAGAGCCGACCTTACAATGAGTAGTACTGATGGGAATTCCCATTTTAGAGGCCAACAGAACAGTGAGTGCGGCACCGATTTCTATTGTGAAACCACTCGAAGGCGTAATTTTAGTCAAATCGTTGCCCATTGTTTTGATAACACGTCGGCCCCAAACCCAAAGTCCCACACTTATACCAATACCACCGTAGAGTAGGACATACCATGGAGTGTCACCCACTTGTTTGTAAGTACCCTCCACAAAAATCAAAAGAACTGCGACTAACGGACCGATTGCATTACTAAAGAGTAAATAATGAATTATCCGAATGTTGTGAACAAGTGTTGCCATACCTGACATCATTGCCTCCGTGTGCGAAAGCACCGAAACAAGCGGTTAGTATCTGAAGAAATGTGAACAAATGTGCCACCTCTGTTTTATCATCTGCTCCTAATCCTTCATCGGGTGTAATGATCTTTGGAGTAATGTCTGCGCTTTCGATATCTTTTTGTGAGTTTTTCTTTTCGATGTCTCCATTGTTTTGAATGCTATGATTGTTATTTTGATGAATTTCCTAAACAAGTGTTCAAAATTGGTCTTAATTTATGATACATTTATGTAATAAGTAAAATATACCTGGTTGGTCTCTAAGCTGCTACTCTTTTCGGTAGTTTCTAACTTTGGTTCAGCCTTTTTGATCAATTTTGGGGACGGATTCTCTGAATTACATTTCAATTAATCAAAGATTGAGTAAAAGAAGAATTGTTTCTTTTAATACCAAGTTTTGCCAAAATGGTTATTCGTTGTCGAGGAACGACATAAAACCAGACAACAGCTGCCGTAATGAGTCCAGCACCGAGAGCTATCAAGAAAGCCATCCACCACTTGAAATACGACAAAACTATTCATTTATTAATAATTTCCAATTAAATTGATTTAGAATTAAAGGGAATTAACTAACAGTAGGGGCCCTCATGAATGATCGAGAATATGTTCACTACTATGACAAATGCATAAAATATGGGAAGACCAATGAGTCCCGGTTCCAATGGCTTTTCCTAAATATTCTTTATTGAATTTTATCATTTATTAAAAGGAAAGTAAATACCTTTTTAAGTATGAGATACCGAATTAAAATAAATAAAAGAACGGAAACGATTCCAGAGAGTAGAGGACTGATAAACCAAGAAGCAGCTAATCAAGAGCAAAATTATTTTTCAAATTATTTGACTGGAAAGCTTAATAATTACCAATTTTGATGATTTCTATCCATTTAACACTATCGAAACCTTTGGCCACAATAGAAAAGCCTACAATCGCTCCAACAATACTATGTGTCCCGGAAACGGGGAAACCGGCAAAAGTAGCCAAAAGGTTCCAAATGGCTCCACCTAATCATTCATTAGTTCATTCATTAAAATAGTACTCAAAGCACATAAAAATTTTGTAACTTTCAACTAATCTTATCATTAAATTCAATAAACTCTTCGAAAACTATGAAAGCAATAAATAATAAGCAAAAAATTGTTTCACTTCCTCTCCACTACACATACCGACAAACATTTACAACGAATTCACTGCAATTCAACTTTTTTACCATCAAATTAAAAGTTTATTTCATTTCATAAATTCATATTCTCATTGAAATCATTGGGACATTGAAAGTGAAAACTAATTCAAATGAACTCAATTCGAAAATAGTGTCAAACAAATTGATAAAATGCTATTTTACTATATTTTGTTTAGTATTTACTCTAAAATTCTCCATGGAGTTTAACTGAGTTTAAATTATTGCACAGATTATGGCAACAAATATCACAGAAATAAAATTATCAGTAATTGAATTAATATTTTGCAATAATTTTTTTGTCGTATGTTTAAAGAATTCATTAAGATTTAAATCGAATGAAATATTGTCTCAAAGGTTGAGCACAAACCTTAAAATAATTTCAAGAAATAGATGACAAACCTATTAATGATGACAAGTAGCCAACCATTAATCGTTTTTCATCGCCAGCAAAAAGATCGACCTTTATCATACCAGTTCTTATAGTACTGGAAACTTTATGACCTAATCATTATATTGAAAAATTAGAATGTTACAATTCTTTGAATTGTTGGTGAGATCTTACCTAAAGTCAAAGCCCCTGCTATCTCGAAAATTGTGGCTAAAATACATGCCTGACGTAAAGTCAACACTTTTGATCCGACGGAAGTACCGAAAGAGTTGGCCACATCGTTGGCGCCAACACCAAATGCCAAGAAGAAAGCAATAACAAATGCCAGCACCAGAATCCATATGACTTCTGGAGAACTGGGTCGAATCTCAGATACATATTCGTAGAGACCAATCATTTGTTAAAGAAGTTTTGACTAATGTTTCGTTGGGTCGAATGGAAGACTCAAATTTGCAAATGAATTCATATATAATTGAAAATATCACAAAACATTTGGAGATTATATTATTTATTACGAAGTCTTTGGAAAAAAACTTTTGACTGTTTGAGCAAATAATACGATATGGAAATAGAAGACCCAATGATCTGAAGTAAAAATTATATCAAAAGTAAAATTAGAAACGAAAATAATCAGAAAAATATTTATCACTAATAAAATAATAGAATGTATAAAATGTATAACAAATTCATATCATATAAGAGTTAATCCTAAATAAAGCTTAAAAGTAATTCGTAAACAAACGAAAAGCAATAAATAGCAAACCTATGAAGAATTGGTACAAAATTCTTGTGTCACTTCGCGATCGTAACTCAATTATGAATTGAATGAGAACTGAATAGCAGTTTATTTAAAATGTTTTATCGCTTTCCTGTGATCTCAGATGAAGATAATCGACATAAAACTCAGATATACTCAAGAATTTTGAACAAATTATTAGGAAATTAAAAGTGCGAACAATTTTATCCATTTTATAAATCACATTCGTATTCGACTTTTGAGTACAAACTTTTAATAATTACTATTTGAAGGCCAGAATGGGTACATTCCTCGCCCATTCTTCAGAGGAAGTGAGAATCAAGAATTTTCCTTAATTGTGATTCAATGCTAAACATTGGAATAATTGCATCATTTAACTGCTAACAGAGTGAATCTGTGGCACATTAACCGCAGGTCAATTCGGTGACATATAATTAATTATTATTATTAATAATAATAAGATATACTCTTTAGTCTGCATTCTTTTTAACTTTGACTTCAATTAAATACCATTTTTACGATAATTATGGTAATTAAAACATAAACGAAACAAATGTATTACTCACTCATATAATAGCTGTCAACCGATTGATAACAATTACTGCAATTCCTTCCAATTTAAGAGATCGACAAATGTTTTAACTTGAATTCAGTTATAAAAATAAGCAAATTGTCGACAATTATCGAATTATATAAGCATTATATCACTTAATTGAATCGGAAACGGGTATCGAATAGATTACAATCCAAAGCAGTAAAACTAATATTAATTGAAAGGAAATGAATTGATTCGCTCTATTTATCAAATTGTCTCATCTTTCACAAACTAATCAATCGAATAAACCATAAAATTTTTTGTTAAAATATAAACAATAAACGAATTTAAACACTAATTGAAATGTGAGAGTAATTGAAGTGAACTACACTTCAAAACAAAGAATTGAAAGAAATGTATTACCAGTTCTCACATTTATGAGATTCTTATATAACTCTTATCCAATAAACTAACAATAAATCAAATGATAACAAATTCTAATCAATACGTCAGTATTTTTTAATAATCAATAATATGTAAACTTTACATTATAGAGTAATTAATGTTAAATGTAAGGAGATGCAATTCTTTCATTTAAATGAGGAGATGAGTGATCTTTATTCATTAGAGGCGTTAAAAAATTCTTTGTAATAGTGATTAACCAAAATATTGGCAAAATTTTATGCCATACAACAAATCTCTTAATGTTTTTAAATCCACGCAATGAATTTATTAACCATAATAACTATAAGTTTTTTTTATTTAAGAAAGTTTGATGATTACATAAATTAAGACTAATTTTGCTGATGAGTAAAAAATAAGTTAGGTTAAACCAATTTGATTGATGAAATCAAAGACAAGTATTTTTTTAAAGATAATCAAATTGACGTCAAATCAATTAGAATTGAAAGGAAATGGTTACAAAACATATTTGTAATTCGGCCCAAACTTCTCATATCAAATGGAAAATTTGGGACCAATTGTCTGAAGACAAACATTAAGATAAATAAGTAAATAAATGATAAAAACATCGATTTTGAAGGGATTTACCAAAACGTCAAATAAATTAATTGATATATTTATAGAATAAATTTTATACAATTAAACCTCGATTTAAGGGAAGCATGCTAAAATGGTGTGACCAATATTATTCCATTAAATCAAATTTCACTTATATTGAAGCAAGGCAAAATTGCATTCAAATAACAGAAAATAAGTAGAGTAAAACCTCAAAATAAGAGAACCATCGGTGAGAAAAAAAACTTTTATCTTATTGAAAATTTCCTATTAATTTGAAAACATATTTTATCAATTATTTTATTCAACCCAAGAAGTTGATAAAATTGGTTGTATTTTGTAATTTTAATGCTAGTAATTTGTAATTTGTTGTCAAGGGATTAATTTAAACTGAATAGAATTAGAATAGAGGTAAAATATCCAGCGTGATTTGTCATTTTAGGGTTAATTGTGTTGTTGAAGGAAAACATAGTTTGAATTTTTTCTAGTTAAATATTAAATAATAAATATTTTAGTTAAACCTTATTATGTGTAAAGGATGTGCATAAGAGAGTTCTGATTTCCCCATTCGATAGCATTTTTGATTTATTTCCTAAAAATACTTAACTCAAGGAGATCCTAAGTTGGGGTACACTTTCTTCGGGTATGCCACAAGGTCCTTTGATTTTAAACTCACAAATTCCAGTGAGTTTATTTTATGTGTGCAGACATAAGTTCCTTAAATGGGAATTTATATTCTGTCCCTTATATCGAATCACTTTAACATTACAATACCCGTGGAAGCGGTCGGTGCGGAAAAATGTCTCACTGTATGAATCACTAAATATCAAAATTGCCTTCAATTTGATTATAATTGACATTCATATCAATCACTTCCAATAAACAGATATTTTGTGTTTTTCTAAATTAAAGTCTAAAATCAAATCTGTTGTCAGAAATGAAGATTTAGGTCATATTTAGATGAGATTTGGGTCATCCATATAACTTCAAAATACAATTCATTTCATTAATCTTTGTTTTTGCAAATAAATTGTTTGGCATTTCATTTAACCTTATATTTTAAGACCAATTCGTCGAATTAAGCAGAAATTTGTATGAATTTCGTCTTAAATAACAATAAATTCAATTCAATTGTAAAAATCTAATTATTTGTATTCAAATGACTTTTAATTATTGTAAAAATGGTTAAAAGCAATGATTGAGACAATGATTGAGACATACCATTGATTTGTAGACAAATTTCACGAATTGAGTCAAACTTTGAAAATATTAAGAATTAAATAAATAAGACGTGAATAACAAATATTATAAACAAATAAATGACTCAAAATCTTATGACTAGAAAGCACTAAATTATTATTTAATCAAATGTTTGGACACATTTTAGTGCCAATCAAATCAAAAGCTGATTAAAATCTCAAACCAATTGAATGTTTACTAAAACTCAATTATATTAAAATATAAAACCCTTAAATTGATTGCAAAATATTCAAATAAAAATACAAATTATTAGAATATTTGTATTTATTTTCCAACATTTTAAAAACAAAATCATTTTTTAAAATTGTAAGAAGTGTTTCATTCATTTGATTCAAAATATAGTAAAATCTTTACGCAATAGTAGTGTTTATATTCTGCAATGCATTCAATTACTGCATTCATTAACTGAGACGCTCGCCATCTGTCGACTCTCTTTTAACACACATTCAAATAAACAAAATCCAATTGGATTTGATTTAATGACAACATTTTAAATTCAATTGAATCCCATTTTATTTATATTTAATTAATAAATATCTTTAAAAACATTTAAATTGTTTGTCAGATCTGATTACTGTTTGTATTTGGATTTCAACAAATGGTTTATTGTCTCAATTGATTCGATTTCCGAAAACACATTCAAATTAATCAGATTTCGATAATAAGTGATCAAAATGAGCGAGAGTACGGCCAACTTGCGTAATTACCAGATTCAGTTACAACAGGTCGAGGCCGCCTTAACATCAGATTCAGAAAATGCAGAACTCATTAAATTAAAGGATGACTTACAGGTCTGCCATTCAATTGATTTGCCGAATATTTTGAGTAATATATTTGTCTTCAGGAAGTGATAGCTCTAACTAAGCAACTGATGGCCAGTGAAGGGGAGTCTGATCCACAAAGTGGTTCGCATCCATTGAACGTAGAGGTCAGTCACAACTTCGAAGCCGGAGATCTTTGTTTGGCGCCTCTCAGCGAAGACGGACAGTAAGAATGGTTTGGATTCGATTAAGTATTAAATTGACCACTGAATCAATTGATAGGTTCTATGAAGCGCGGGTCGACGACATCACATCTGACGGTCAGTGCACTGTTGTCTTCAAACATAAAAAGGTGTCTGAAGTCTGTTTGGTTTCGTTACTCAAACCTTTGGGCAAAAAGAAGATCAAACCCTCCAATACTACCACTTCTTTTAGCGGTGACGCCAATAGACTCAAACGAAAACAACTGACGGAACAAAAGGATTATCTAAAGAAAAAGCAGCAGAAAAAGAAGGAAAGACTAAAAGGTTTAGAAGAGGAACGGGAGAAGGACAAAGTCAAGTGGCAATCCTTCAACACAAAGGTTTCAATAAATTGCTTTCACTTTTGACTCCAAGTTATCTCCAAATTATTCATTTTTCATTCAATATTTTACCCCAAATATGTCAGTAATTTATTGTAATGACTCACAAATAGTGGCGAATCTAAAAATATTTGGTTCACATTTAAGAGTAGTCATTGTCTCGAATATATCGACCAAATGCTGTGTTTGTGTTATTTTGATGGATCACCAAATTGTTAAAATTTGAAAGATGCCTTTTTTGAGAAGATTTGCCTCATTTGCTATGAACCCAACAAAAGCGTCTCAAACCTTAAAAGCCTTTACTTTTCTTTTCAGTGTTTTCTTGACTATATAGCTGTGATTGAAAGCCTTCGAGATATCTGATAATAACATTTTGCATAATTAGTGCCCATCCCTTTGCTATCCCTCTGACGGGCGAATCCGTTCTTCTGATCAAATGATTTGAATAATTGATTGTTTGCGTAATATTTGTTTAAGGCATTTACTAAGAAGCTAAAGGGCGCCACCACTAAAAGTATATTCGCATCGCCTGAATCTGTCTCTGGAAGAGTAGGAGTGGGAACGTGTGGTCAGTATTTAATTAATTAAATCAATTATTTAACTCAATTTATAGTCGTATCGAACGAATAGTCGAGTCATTAGTGACACGAAGTCTGATAAAGAAGTCAAAGAACTCATTCATTCTTTGCGATCAATAATGAATCCAAAGTATAATTAATTAATTAATAGTTGACTTTGACTCTAATTTACGACTAAAAGTTCAAAAGATAAGAATTAGAGCCAAAGGCGGCGATAAGTATCACATTTGACTCTAGGCTTCGATCACTAATTAGTTGAATCGAATAACTCACGAATGAGACAATCAATGAATGAATACATATATTTGTTTATAGGTGTGGGCGGAAAACCTATGACTGAGTTCACTCATCAAGAAAAGTGGAAGAAGTCCCTTCAGGCTGGCTCTTCAGGTCTGGCCGCACGTTTAGCACACAATCATCGATATAAGTGATATTTTGATTTATTCTTTTTTGTAAATTATATTTAATTTGTCTTATTTTACACAAAACTCATCCAAAATATTCATCAAAAGTCTGATTTTTCAAATAAAATATTTCAATCATTGGTTTCTCTGCTTTTAATAGATCCATATTTGACTCGAATATCAAATGAAAGTTCATTTTTATTGAAAACATTATAAATAGATATGAATATCGATAGGATGACAAAAAGCCTTCAAATTTAAGCTAATTTTACTCACAATTGATGTGAAATTGATTTTGAAAAATATAGAAAATGGTGTTATATATATGGAAAAGTGAGCGCTAAACGAATGTTAGACCTATTGATCGAAATCCGAAGTGAGAGTCGAACCAAAAGATAGAATTACTGAATGTTTGCACAAATCGATGTCAATATAGAGATTGATTGCTCAAAATTCACAATAAATTAAGGCATATATCGTTTATAACGAATTTGTTGACTAACAGTTGCATTTCCTTCGAGTGCTGTCTCCATGACTGCTATAATCCAGAGTCAGTATATCATTATTCGCCGATTCTTCCAAAGCCAGTGCTTTTTGTCTCTGAAGTATCTGTTTATGAGATTAGATGAGAAATTTTATGAGAAATGTCTTATCTATGACTCGAATTTGATGTCTGAAAAGCGCTAACCTTTGCCACCAAATATTTTGCCGCTTCCTCTACATTGACATTATCTTTGGCAGATGTGAAGTACCAACCACAGAAGCCATGCTCTTCACAAAACTTATCCAGAGCGTCGGCGTTATTGGCAGCACCTTCTTTAGGCATATCACACTATCGCCATATAATTAAGACCAAATTGATTAGAAATCATTTTAAGTCTTAAACTTTGATTACACACCTTATTGGCTAATAAGAGACAGGGAATGGGAGAACCGTCAGGCAGACAAACTTTTGTGTCGAGATCGTGTTTCCATTTGAGTAATGCATCAAAAGTTGGCGGACGGCTCACATCAAACACAAGAAAGGCACCGACAGCTTCTTTATAATAAACTCTGGTCATATTTCCGAATCTCTCCTGACTATAACGTCAATGCATGTCATTAATTCATAATAGCAGCCAAGCAGACTTACCCTGCTATGTCCCATAATTGGAGACGAATGAGAGTGTGGTCGTCCCAATTGATTACCTTGAGAGCGAAGTCGACTCCTATCTATATAATTGAAATTAATGCTGGCTTAAGAGGTCATAGATAATTTTAGAAATCATCCATTCTTATTCTCAAAACATATTCCATTGATTTTTTCATCATATAAAATCATTATTGGATAACATTTTGCTTTAATCTATACTTTCGGAATTTAAATTTGAACTTAATCAAGGACAATTTACACTAAATTAGGCTAAATAATTGTTTTAAATTCGAGTTTCAATTAGGAAAATAGAAAGGAAAACCTTAAAAATGGCAGAGAATTGCACCATAATAATCTACAAACATATTTACGATGCCATGATGCTATGATAGGCATATGAAAAGTGGAGAAGCCCTTTTTAGGCACTTGAAATTGGAAATAAAAAAGATTAAAAAGATTCATTTTATACTTTAGTTAGAGATTATAGCAAGTTTACATATTAACAATCTTATTGGAACTTTTGAAAATACAAATAATTTCAAATTTCTGATTCAAAGAAAACATTTCATTAGATATTAATTACAAGTTCAATTTGCAATAAGCATTAATTTTCTTTTTCACAGATCAAAGAGCATTGAAGTTATTTGAAATATTTGTCCTTTTCCTAACTTCAAACCTTGCTCATTTTCACAATAAGGTTTTAAAGATTTGTTCTCTCTTTAAAGGAGTTTACCAAACCCCTCCCCTCCGACATCCCAAATTTTGTCAATATCTAACGATTTAGTCTGAATCGATACCTCAATTGTCTCCAGTATTTTATTCAATTTACAACTTCTACGCCCTCTTGCGCCGAATTGCACTGGAATTGGAAGTTGCTCATGATCAGATATTCAAAAGGGTGACCTCATCTATCATTTGACATA
>JAQGCS010001937.1:0-11725 GCA_034702105.1 Fuscozetes fuscipes | reverse complement strand
ATTGATTTTTACTGTAGTTTTGAAATTCAAATTGAATTTGAATTCCTCGTCGCACGAGCGGAGAGTTAAAGGTTAAAGAATTTCATTAAAAAGTATTTCAAATAAAGAATTGTTTGAAAGTTTAGGTAAGTATTGGCTGACAGTCTGTAACGTAATTTATGGAAGACATGTGAATAAGCGTCAAAATATTGTTTTTCAAATGATTTGCTTTTAATGTAATTCATTACCGAAGATGTCATCGAAACAGATGTGTAAATACGGAAACCAATGCTATCGCAAAAACCCTCTCCATTTCCAGGAGTTTAACCACCCGTTTGATTGTAAGAAAAGGTTGGCCTCAAGTGGTGACCGGAAGACGAGTCCATCGACTTCTTCGGCGTCAAATCCTCACAAAAAACTTAAAGATTGCAACGAAACTAAAACTCTGGAAACTATTGATTCTAATATTTTAGGCTTTTATTTGACGAAAGTTAAGGGAATCGACAAAAAATATAATGAATTCAATTCGAAAGCTATTGATCTGAAGGACATCTTAAGTGAAACAAATGGCAGACTCTTAGAGTCCGTTCAATTCAATTATATGTTTGAAATCGATTGGCTTTTAGAACAATACCCGAAACAGTTCCGGTCATTACCTCTGCTAATTGTGTACGGCTCTAAACGCGACGGTTTGGCCACAAGAGAGATGTCCGAACAGATCAAAGACTACCCAAATATTAGTACATTCGGCGCTCAAATCTTGGATTTATTTGGAACCCATCACTCGAAGATGATGTTCTTGAGGTACGATAATGGCCTCCGAATTGTTATCCATACGGCAAACCTTATAGAAAATGATTGGACACATAAAACTCAAGGAGTTTGGGTGAGTCCTCTTTTCCCACCGTTGTCTTCCACACAAAACAGTTGTGCGGACGTCTCTCAAACCCGATTCAAAAGTGATTTAATGGAAGTTTTGAAAAGTTATAACTCGAAAGAAATCGATTATTGGATTCAAACCATTAGACGACACGATCTCTCGTCGGCCAAAGTTTTTCTCATCGCTTCCATTCCCGGCCGACATATCAATGAAAATAAGAGTCGTTTCGGTCACTTGAAGTTAAGACAATTGCTCTCAGAATTCGGTCCAACGACTAAAAGTGTAGATTCGAGCTGTCCAGTGGTCGCACAGTTTTCAAGTATAGGTTCTTTGGGATCTTCAGCCGACCAATGGCTGACCAATGAGTTTCAAATTAGTTTGTCGGCTGTTTCTGGAGCTAAACGGTTCAATTTAATGGAACCTCATTTGAAACTAATATTCCCGTCGGTCGAAGACGTGAGACATAGTTTAGAGGGCTATAGTGGAGGCGGTTCTCTGCCGTACAGTCATTCAACTCATTTGAAACAAACTTATTTGACATCTTTTCTGCATTTATGGCGAAGTGAGCGAAGAGGCCGTACAAATGCCTGTCCACACATCAAGTCTTACGCTCGCTTTTCAGCTGACTTCCGACAAATGGCTTACTTTGTGTTAAGTTCTGCCAACCTATCGAAGGCCGCGTGGGGTCAGCTCCAGAAGAATGGTTCACAACTTGCCATCAGATCGTATGAAATCGGAGTTCTATTTATTCCGAAAATGTTTGTAAGTTTCAATTCATTTATGTTTCGAATAATTTTAATTAAAGTTATGTTAATTTAGTCGAATCGAGAGTTTTTCGATGTCTCCAATGCTGACGATTGCAGCCAATTGTCGAACACTTCTTCGTTTGCAATTCATTACGACATTCCTCTCACTCGTTATCTTCCTTCAGATAATCCCTGGACTTGGGATACAACACATACTGATAGGCCGGATAGACACGGAAATGCATGGATTCCTCACTCAAATTAATTAACAATTAATTAATTGCTTAATTAAAAGTCAATAAATATTCACTGATTTTGTGTTTAATTCAAATTTGTGTCACATTATTGAAGGGGAGAGTCATTGAAGTGATGAACATTTAAAACATTAAAAACTTTTAAAGAAAATATTTAAAGACTGAAAACTTTGAACTCATCTCTCATTCATATGAAACGTTATCAAAACAATTGCGAGTTGTTTGTGTCTGTGGTGTGTGGAGAGCCTGTGCTGAGTGTGTGTTAGCTCGCAGTCGACAACACATCTCATTCCACTCCGTTTCTGTCAATAAAATGCTTGCTTTCAATCACTTATTTTGAGACAATGTCTTTAAAACCACTGAAGAATACGGCTCTGAATGTGTTAAGCCGTGAATACAATGACTTATTGTGTCGAAAGTATAGCACAGATCTATTGAGAGGTCGTTTCGAAGCCGCACAAGACTTGTATCGCAAAGACCTTTACTCTCATTACGGATGTGTGAACGCCATCGAGTTCTCAGATAATGGCCAATGGCTTGTCTCAGGTCTGTCCTTATTCTCGAAGAACATAAATAACTAATATCTAAACGACTGAATTGCATTAAATTTGATTCAAATTTTTAATGAATTGTTCGCTTAATTCACTCAAAAGGTGGTGACGACCGACGAATTCTCTTATGGGATGTCCAGAGAGCCATATCAGGTATGAGAGGATTAATTGATGTATTAATTAGTTGTCGATTGAGTCGGTTATCAATTGATTCAATTGAATGGTTTTAAAATGAAATGCAATGCTTTCAAAGGTTTCATATCTGATATGAATTGACTGCTTATGTAATCAATCGATTCATTCATTATTTTATAAACACTAATGGATTGACACATGGAATAGGTGTGGGTCAGCCCCAGATTATGAAAGGCGAACATAATTCCAACATATTTTGTTTGGGATTTGACTCTCGCTGTCACCGACTCTTCAGCGCAGGAAATGATGAATTAGTTATGATTCACGACTCGGCCACTGGAGAGACCGTTGACGTCATTCTTCATAACGATGCCATTTATGGCCTTTCAGTGAATCCGATCGATGATAATATCTTCGCCAGTGCCTGCGATGATGGAAGGGTTTGTATTTGGGATCTCCGCAAAGAGCCATCGCGGGAGACCACTGTTTTGGCCAGATATACCACTGCTTTCCACGCAGTTATGTATAATCCATTGGAGAGTCGACTTATCGCTACGGCCAACACAAAGGAAGGAATAGCTCTTTGGGATGTCCGCAAGCCTTTGTGTGTTTTACAACAATTCAACTCTTCGTTGTTGTCCTCCCAGAGCGCAATGAGTGTCAGATTTAACAAAACCGGAACTCTAGTGCTCGCACTGAGGCGTCGTTTGCCTCCAGTCCTCTATAATATCAAGTCTTCGTATCCGATCGTGGAATTCGATGACTCGGGTTATTACAACTCGTGCACAATGAAAAGCTGTTCGTTCGGTGGAGACTCTGACCAATATATCCTTTCCGGTTCCGACGACTTCAAGCTCTATATGTGGAAAATTCCGGAACATATCTGTGATAACACAGAATCCAATTCTCCACAAATAGTTTGGGTGGAAGAGGCAGACCTTATCCTAAGCGGACATCGGTTAGTATTGAATTTATTTATTTAAACAGAAAAATGCTTATTATATGTGTTATTCACTGAATGTCAGGTCAATCGTGAATCAGGTTCGCTATAATTATGCCAATTCTCTGATCGCTTCTTCTGGTGTCGAGAAAGTAATCAAACTCTGGAGTACTTTTCCGCTTCCTTTGGGCGCGGGTGGCCTCCAAGAGAAAACTACTTATAAACAAAACCGCAAAGTGTTCTCTCACGAAGACTACATTAATCTGGTTCTCGAAAGCGGGCAGTTTGTCACTCATGACTACAGCCACCAATCAGTTCAAGAGGACCCCCGAATGATGGCTTTCTTCGATTCATTAGTCCAGAGAGATATTGAAGGCTGGACTTCCGATTCAAGTGATAGCATTGATGGCGAGTCCAGTCTTTATGAACTCTGTTGGAATAGATCTATGCTTTCGGAAGACTCTCACAGTTCCAATTCCAGTGCAAATAACTCAGACAATGAAGAATCTGTTCACGACCTCAATAGTCATTACTTCAAATATTTGGATATAATTTCTAAACGAATCGAATTAAATGAATCGAAACAAAATAAAAACCCAAAACAGAAACCTTCGAGCAGTGAAACGGCGACCACTTCTGCTGATACCACTTCTGAACCCATGTCTTCGATGGCAATCAGAGATCGTTTAGTTTTTCAAAGAAGTCCCAAACCTAAAGACATTCAAAGTTTGAATCGTATTTCAGAGTTAATCACTGAGAAAAAGAGAGAACAGTTGAAAAAATTGATTAAATTCGCGGTTAGGACCACAACGAAAAAGTTGAAACGAATTGAGAAAAAGTCCGAAACAAAAGTTAAATACGATTTGATGCCAAAGAGTGAAACCGATTCTTATAAACAGAGATTAAGTGATTTAAAGAAGAAATTGGATTTTTTGGCCCAACGCGTCAATTGCGACACTACTCCCGACGCGAGGCCTGACCGACAGACAGTCAACAGTCACAGAAATTACAGGCGACTGCGTTTCCTCACAAATCAAAGCGATCTGGTCTTCAATGAAGTGCTGCCAATTGTGTCCTCGTCTTCGAGTTCAGACTCAGATGACTCCAACTTTGTTTCGGGAGAAGAGCTCTATAACGCCATTTCCAGCGAAATGAACCGAATGAGAAATATAATGAGCGCCGACACAGACTCCAGTGATACCAGTAGTGATGAAAGTCTTCTCGATGTTAACACCACTCGTAGTGCTCGCCCTTTAAAAAGGAGAGAGAGTTCCAGTAGTGATGAAGAAGTGGCAGAAAAAGTGAGTGAAAGACAAAGTAATAGTCAGCCTAAGGATGAGCCAAAGTCCAAGACTAGTGGCCAAACACGACTCAGCTTTATATCGAACTTAGTGTCCAATCAATATATGAGTGATGAGAGCGACAGCGACGACAGCTCTAAAAATCAGGTGTGCGATCCGGTGATTCACTGCCCCTATAAACACAACTTATGTCACGCCACCACTTCTGCTACCAGTGCTAACACAGACATCAAAAAGGCGTCGATCTTCAAACCAATCGATAGCCGCAAAAGAAGTTATCGTAAACGCAGAAGAAGTGATAACAAAGACAAAGACGACACTAATGTCTCAAATAATGTCGATTCCGAAACTCACAACAATAGGGGTAATAATAATACAAATAATAGTGATATCAATGACACTAATAATCAATAAGTTTATGAAAATCGAGTGAAAGACAACTAAATTATTAAATGATTTGCACAAAAATCTGACTTAAAATCAATTATTTGATTATAAATTAAATCAAATTTATTATAAAATTATTGTTTAATTAATGTTATTATTGAGAAATTGTTGAATACGAGTCATTATATCTATAAATAATGTATAAGTTTAGAGCAATTAAAATACAATAAAGAAATAATAATTTCCTTTTTATTATCTCATTCTTAATGAGAAAAAGCTTTTATTTGTTTTCTATTACATAATCGGATTCACAGACGAATCGATTGGTTTACAAGAATTCAATACAAGAACTTACAAACAAATTAAAAATAAAATTTGTTTTTAAGATTCACATTAAATATAGTTATTATTTATTTAGACGTCTCTTACAAATAAAAAAAATTCGATCGAATCACAAGATATGAATTCCTTTTCCATACAAACTATACATAGAATTTAATGACTAGTTTTGCTGTAAAATGATTTTAAAAATCTCTTCAAATTGTTTTTGTCTCAAATGTTCTGCTGATAATTCACTAAAATTTGATGATATTATTCACTACACAGTAACCGATTGGAAGCTCTAATTTCTCATTCAATAAAATAGTTTAATTGAAATTTAATTTTGATTTAACCATAGATTCAGATATTTTTACGCAAAGGAAACATTGAATATGTCTTCGATTATATTCTTTATGTTTACGAATCACAAACAGAATCAAAATCAATGCCAACAGCTTTTAAAACGCCTTAATTTAAGCTAATTTTGTATTAATCTCTCGACTATTTATTAGATTCACATAAAAACAGTACTAAATTGCGATAACAATCAAAACAAACGACAAGTTTTTAGTTAAATTATTTTCCACTAAAACTATTGTAAACATCAGAAACTTGGAAATCGTTTTCCGAATGCGAAACAGTTATTCAGAAAACAATACACCGATTATTACACAGATTAACGACTAGTTTTCAACTAATTATTATATTTTTTCAATTCATATGAGTATTTCGTTGTTTATTAGTTTATAGTTTACTAAAAAAAATAATTTCATGCAATAAATGCACAAAATCTCAATTAAAAATAGGTTTTAGAAAAAAGAAAAAGTATTGTTTGAAAATTAAATTATCATAAACTTAGCGCTCAATTAATAGAGAGATTTGAAGCGCTGTTTGTCTTATAATGACTTTTATAACAAAACTATCGAAAGCTTCAAATATAAGCCGAATATTATCGAAATATATGCAACAAATGCATTACAAAATCATTTCTCAGTTTTAAAGCAAAAAATGACTAAAATATTTGTTCACTTATTTTGATTGTGAAGAACACTGAATCACAACTAATCTGATAATAGAGGAGATTATGAAAATGAGAGCATTGAATCAAATAATGGACCTAAACGTCAAATATCTCAGATTTTAATCTTAAATATAATATATTTTTATACAAATTTGTAATACAAAAGAAAAGAGAGAATAAATATTTAAACGGTCGGCGCAAATAAGAGCACTGTATCGCAAATCTGTATGGATGTGCTATTGGCCAGACCTAAGCAGTTAAGCTGTTGCAGACATTGATTCTGTTTGCAATTCTACTATTGGGGTCAGTCATCTGCGACACAGGACTGAATAAAGCGACGGGGAAATATTTGATTTGCGTCTGCCATTGAGCTGTCAGCTGAAAAAACTTAACGCCAGACCACTCGACGCCGTCTATTATGACTGTATCGCAAGAATAAGATATTCGTTAAGAAATTACAATTAAAGATAGGTTTAAAGACAATTGAAAGTCAATAAGAAAAACATAGAGTTAACGAATCAATCTTTTGTGTGAATCAATACCTTTAAGCGGATTCTGTGATGTTTTACACGAACAGACCAATCGATGAATGCCTTCGGCGGTCTGGCATTTATTTTCGGGGTCCCTTTCCTTCTCCTTCTTCTTTCCTAATCTCATAACTACTTCGTTGACAACAAAAGACAAGAATTAAAATCGATATTAAATGCAATTTAAGTTGAATTTCAAAGTAAACACTTTAGGCTTTAAAGTAAATAAATGTCAAAATTGTATTACTTTTCTGTTTCTTCTCTTTCGTAATATAATTCAATGTCAGTGATTGTGAAGTGAGTTCTCCATTGTTTGGCAAACGAGAGATTTGAAGCGTTCGGAAAGTGTTCTTAAGTGTAAATTTAGAGCTTTCAGACTTTTTATTGGTCACATCACTCGACTTGAGTGGTATCGGCCAGTAATCGATCTGAAGATCCATTGTTTCGTTCGATGATATGCTAAGCGATGGATTGAGATTACGGTTATCTGTAGTTATCTGTTGCGGTGATGTTTGACTGCTTGGGCTTTGAATTGGCTGTGATTGAAGGGTTTGGTTTAGTTGTGTCTGCGCTCCCGTCAGCAGAGCATTAGTCGCATTCTGAGCACCAATCATATTACCAGAAATACTGGGCGATGAGGGAGGGGTTAGAGATGTGGACGAGAATTGCTGTTCTTTGGATGAGAGCGGAGATGTCAATGATATCGATTTCTCGATCGACCCGATGTGCGAATTGGTCTGATAGGTCGTCGGAGGACTTGAGGACAAGACTTGACTTTCGTCTTCCAATGAATGGTTTGCAATGGTCTCCATTACACCGATCTTTACATCACATATGAAAGGAATGAACACTTGGAGGGACTCATCATCTAAACTCCTCTCCTTATAGGTGACCATTGCCTCAGCAATCGGAACCTGTAATGTATGGTTTGCCCCATTCATGTAATTGACGATTCGATGGATGACTTCTTGGGTTAGAGAGAGGGAGGAACTGTGTTCGTCAAACAACTCTTTCCACGAACCGTTGCAAAAGTTGTTTCCATAGACATTGTCAACGGCTCCCAAATATTTGACGAATTGTGAGTACATGTTATTGACAGGTATTATATGGAATCTCAAATAGTTTTGCCAATCGGGAGGTTTACTCGAAAAGGTCTCGACATAATGTCTCAGCACTGAGTTTATGAAAGCATCGTTGCCAAGAACAGCCACTTTGATAGGTGAAGGTGCTCTTGAATTACAGTTACAAAACTTCTGAATTTTGGCGCTCAGACTCCCAAACGATGCTTTGATATCAGCCGAGTTATGGGCCGCTACTACTAAATGCTGGCGTTCAAGTAATTGTGCCAAAATTTGCCCAAAAGAGCCGTCGCCCGCATTGATTAGCATAAATTGGTCCGGAATCGAAGATTCGTCTGTACTGAAGATTCGAGTCAACTGATCTAGAACTGATTTTCTTGGCTATCGTTGCGTTTGTAGCAAAAATAAACATAAAATTGAGTCAAACATTAAATATGAAAATGTTTGGCAAATATTCTTTAGAAACACAAAACGGATGCAATAATTTGATACTTAATTCCAATAAAAGCTTTTCATTCGTAAACAAAATTCTAATTCAATTAAATTACAACAAAAACGGAATCTCCTGAGAAGTGCAGTGAAAATAAGGTCCGACTAATTGCAAGCCATTAAGAATTGCGAAACTAATTGCTTTCACTTACACTGCTTTCGACATCTTTGACACAACTCATCGATCGCTCTTTAATGAAGGGCGCAGTGGAAGTGTTGATCACCAGATTGGCTGAACTGACTTTTCTCTCCTTATCTTTGGATGCGTTTTGTTTATCTCTTTGGAAAAGCTTTGATTTCTTTTCTTTTTCTGCCGAACCAATCGTTTTCTTTGGCTCTTCATTTGGGGTGTGCTTTAAGCTTGTGTCAGATGTGTCTGGAGTTTGTTCGGGACCCGAATTTTCCTGACTATCAGATTCGAAACGCTTTTTGCGAACACCGTTTAGGGTCTGATCGATAAAAAAACATGAAATGAAAATTTAATTTCTTTCAATATTCGAAAAAAAAGAAATCGATTCAATTATAGGATTGAAAGCAATCGATAGAACAGAAAACGACAAAAAGTGCAAAATCAACAAAAAAGTACCTCAGCTTCTGGTCCAACGAGAGTACACGAAGAGAAATAGGGTCTCAAACTAGGCTTTGGAGTCGAAGAGATGCTGACGTCATCGAAGTCTTGTCCGCTATCACTCAAATCGTCGATATCTTCTTCTTCGAAAAGATCATCGATATCTCTAGAGTTCTGGAGTTGTCCGGAAGCCATGAGTTGCTGTTCGATGGCCGCCTGATATTGTTCTTCGGTATCAAATCCTTCAGAATCAGGTAAACGAAACTTCTTTAATAATGCGATGAATTTTTGTTTAAAATTTCTGTCATTTCTTTGTGCGTTCGGATCAGATGCAGTGGTATCTCTATTGGAGAAAACCTTCCGGACGTTTCGAGTGTTGACCTGTCGACGCCATTGGTTAAGCCGATCGCGAGTGCTTAGACTTGTGCTATGAGTGCCAGGAGTGGGTTCTTCGACGGTCTCGCTATCACTGCCCTCTTCATTAGAGGAGAAGTCTTCGTCTTCACTGTCCACATCTTGTGAGCGATCTAAAGGCACTTTTATGTGCCGACCGTTTGCACTGCTCTCCTGATCAATAGGAAGGCTTTTCAACGAAGAAATCAGAATTTTTGCCACCACCTCATTTTTGCCCAACTCTTTGATATTTGCAATCAACTCTAACTCCTTCTCAGCATTGGAACACTTTTGCAACACTTCTGCCATATTTATAATACCAAAGGCCAGTGTTTTAAAGCCGAGAATCGCTCTGTTTTTATAGCGTTTCCTTCTTTGGATCATTATTTGCAACTGATTTCCCGATCGCTTTAAAAAGTGGGGATATTGTAGCGAAAACGTCAGATTAAGTTCTACAGCACCGGTATTGGAGTCATTCACATTTGGAACACTAATTTCATTTGATCTGAGCGTTCGCTTAGAGCTCTGCATTTTGACCGCAATCATGATTGTTGTCACATCGGGTCCTAAAGGCTTACATAATACCAATCGAGTAATGTTTAGCGCACATAATCTAAAGAGAATCGACAAAAACAAAACAGTTTTATTCTGTTGAGCTCTAACCCTAACCTTATCTCAAATCTAATATCAGTCAAAATCAAGACTTGACACACATTTGAATGAGAAAAACAAACTAAAAGCTCAAAATTAAGTTAAAATAAATTTTGTTGACATTGAAACCAATTTTGGGATGAATTCCAATCAAAGGGAAGACTACTTTTTCCTACAACCAGTTCTGATTTTTCCTGTTTTATGTGATTAGAATTCCACTGAACTAATGAAATAGACATCGATTGTCACTATCTTTACATCAAATCAATGAGTAATATATTACAAAACATATATTTTCACACTTTTGACATTAAAATCGATTGAATGAAAAATTCAAACCATAATATGTTATCGCATTCTTTTCTTGCAATTCACACGAATTTCCTTTGAATGCAATAAAAGAATAATATTTCCAAACAGAATAGGTTTTCCCTCATAGTTATCATAGATCGGGAATAACCGAGGAGGTATATAGTCGAAATACTCATTTTTGAAAATAGCCCCTTAACCCCTTAAATGGTCAACGAAACAGAGTTTATTCGAAATTAAATTGAGCTTAATTAACTGGATTAGCTACAATTTAGTCAGAAAACGGCTACTTCAGGCAGAGCTTAGGTGTTACCCCATCGTATTTCCACTAGCATTTTCTTGGGGAACTCTATGCAAAATTCAAATTCTGTACACTCTATGAGATCGATGAGCTTGGCTATCCTTGTCATAAATATTGAAAATATGATGCAATAAAAAACATTACAAGTCTATTAACGTGCACTCAAATTATTGGCAAACTATTTCAGTAAATACAGTCAAACTTCCTGTTGTGTACTCAAATTTTCGACACTAAAAACTTGTGCAAACAACAGGGTGAGATTTTTAACATTAGTTGCTAGCCTATGAGTGTACAGGGAGATTTACACAACACAGAGGTTATACTGTATTTTCAAATAAAAGCAAACAACGGAACCTCTTTCTAATGATAGTAAAAGTAATCAATACTATAGAATACGATTCAATACAATCGACAGAAATATTTATTTTAATTGAATTAATGCTATAAAATGATATCGATTGCCTTGTTAAGTATTTATTTTGCTGTTGTAAGAAAAAGATTAATTTAATGATAAGAACCTAATGCTATTGCTAGAATGATTTATCATGATAATAAGGCCCCTAAAATGTAATTGTCCTTTCTAATAAGATCTTACAGTTTGGGTATTTGCCATCAAAACAAAATTCTGTTACAAAGACTTGTTTTCATTAAATTGACTAAACTTTAAATAGATTCGATACACATGTAATTAGCTGTAAATTAAATTACTTGCCATTCACAGAGGTGTGCCAGCTCAATTATGCTCCTCAAATTTAATTTAAAAACCTAAAAGTCATTTCTAGGTTAACTAGGATCGATGCTTAAGGAGCCTTAACTTATTCAAACCAATTTAATAGATTTCATTGTTTTTAACTACATTTACGAAGTATGTAGTATATAGTTTTGTCGTTCTC
>JAQGCS010001936.1:0-11726 GCA_034702105.1 Fuscozetes fuscipes | reverse complement strand
ATTACATCGTTGAATTCAGAATTCTACCCTGAAACCAACCATATAAGTTAAAATGATCTCCCGAACTTCCTGTTCAAGGTGATTACTATTTAGTCATAAGTGGTATTTTTGTTCCTTGAAAATGATGTGTATTCCGAAAATTATAGCCATATATGTATTCAAAAAATGTGATTTTCATTGAATTTAGTTTGTGTTTTGTCCTAAATTCAGTTAAAATCCAATAGACCCCTATTAGCCTCAAAGGTTTACAATTTTTGTTAAATGAATCCAAACTGTTTTCAATTCTTGACTAAAGAATATTTTGTAAATTTGTTTCGTCTTTTTTATAGACTTCTAAATGAATATTATTTGACTTAAATTTGATTAATTTGTGACAATATTGTCAGACAATTACTATTATTTTTGAGTTTGATTTCAAAGTTTTGTTAACTATTTTTGGACAAAAAGATATTTTTTCTTATGAGTGAAAATTTAATTAATGTTTAAATTTGTTTTAAAGGTTTTTTTTGAAGATATGATTAATAGCTTTTGAATAAAAACTTTAAAATAAATGTCTTTTTATTCAAAGAATAAACAATTAAGACATAAATGAGTGATGTCTCAGATTTTTCGGTTAAGGAATGGAAGAGAGATCTTAGAGTTGATATTAACGTTAGTCAATGTTTAAGAGAAGTCATCGAATGAAATGCGATTATCGCCGCCTCTGTCTATTTCAGTGATGATTTGAGTGGCCGTTAATACTATGTTTTCATCGGAAAGATTTCTTTAGGATTCCTTTTAACGTTTTACACAAATCTTGGAGTCATATGAAACCGTTGTTATCCGTGTCGTATACATTGAAAATGAAGTGCAATTTCTCCACTCTTTTGTGTTTTCAATCTTTTTGTTTTCGAGAGAATAAGCCCTAAACGTGAGCCAAATCTCAACGAACTCATCGAATGGCATATTCTGTTAGTCCTTAACATAACCGAAGAACACGTCTGCTATTTGGCGGACCAAGTCTAATTACTTGATTCCTTGATATTAGTTAGGGGGTATCCGGGTAGCCTGAAATCTAGGGGGTCTGCTCGAGCTCAAAAACTAGTGGGTATTTGTGCTATACCCACTTCCGCACCATTTTTATGCTTTTCATAACCATTTGGTTGGGATGTGAGGCCTTTCAACCAATGTGATCAATGTTCGCACCACTACTTCGACAACTCTTCACATTTCTGATTCTCGTTTTTATAATTAATGCAAAAAATATTATAATTTATATGTATTACGAGTTTCACTAATTGAATAACAAGATGAAAATAAAATGGTTAAAAATTAGTAAAGAAAGACTTTCCATTAGTCGCCATAAAACTAACTAAAATGCATAGTAAAAGGTTGAGTTGATTTGTGGTCAATCATTGGATGATTAAAAGGTGTAATTAATATCTAAAAATCATGTCTGAAGTTAATACACTTCAGTTCCATTTTCATCAAGCAAGTCGGTTAGAGCAAAAAGGTTGGTAAAAATTGAAAGTTGATAGACTCGATCTTCATAACTCATTAATTTAAATTGATAAAATTTATTAATATTTAAATGTGAATTAAAATGAGCTAGTCGTTGATTAGAAGTTAGTAACCAATGGTCTAACCTCAGGTTACACATAATTCATTAAAAGTGTCAAATTAAAAATCATAAAATAAGATTATACCTCAATTAAAATAATTTTAAAATATTCAAAGATTTTAATCAGTTAATAAAATTGAACCCAAATTAGAACTGTTTTATGTTAATAATATAATATATAATATAGTACAATTGGCTTGATAAAATCTGATTTACATTAAATGAATGGGAGAGGGATGATTTATAAGCTTTAGGTGATAAAAATGGCATTGTCATAAATATGGTGCTTCATAAAATTGGCACTCAAGTGTAATTAATTGAACGGCAATTTTGCCATTAATTTCAGTCTCAGTGAGAGTTTAAAGGGTAAAGAAGTGTTCGCTATTAATATCTTTCTATTTAATAGGTTAGGCAGGTTGTTTTTCATGTTTTACAAATTAAATTGCTGTTTTATTTTATGAGTGCTCTTGTATATATAATTAAAATTCGATTTATACAAATTTAAATCCTATTAAAGAGTTCAATATTTTTGTGGAATTCATCGTTGATTTAAATAATGGGTGAATGTCTTAAGTGAATGAAGAGCACAACCACCTAAAAGAGGAGAACGCCTCGAGTCACAAATGCCGGTGAGTTAAGCCCTGATTCTTGACTTTCACTCTTAATGATTGAATTACAAGTTTGATAACACTTGGAGTACATGCAAAGGAAGGCTTCCCACACATTCATCCACTGATCTATTGTACAGAATATCATATTTAAGACAAATAAGAATAAGAATGTCGTCGATGTAAAACTTGTAGTCAATTAGGGATAGGGTCAATGTTAAAGTCAATATTCAGATGATAAGATATTGACTCGAATTGCCCCAGGTTCAATTATGCTTAAATTCGTTGCACTCGACGCCTGGTATTTGTTTTAAATTTGTATAAAATTGTTTATAATTTGAGATAATTATTAAAAATGAATTTCATTGTTTCAAAACTCAACTTAATTAAAATGAAACTCTAATTGAACCAAGTTAGTTATTCTCTTAATTAATAAAATGTATAATTGCTTGGACAATTTGACAAATGTTTGGAATAGATGTGAAAACAAACTAACAGTGAATAGATTTCTTATTAAAACAGAATTAAGAGTCGAACAGTTGTGAGCACAGGTTCAGTGAAAACGAGAGCCTCAATATGAGCACTGGATTTGGCGCTCCAATGGTTTGTTCGACAACTGCACAAACGGCAAAAATGGGCGGAAAAGTTGGGAGAGAGTGACTGCCGGAGGCCTACAATCGACGGCACGTTTGCATCACTGCCAACATTAGTAATAAAACTATCGGTTCTTTCAAAACTTACATTCAATTATGGGTTTCCTTTGAACTGTTGTTTGCAGTTATTGTTCGCTTTTGATATTCAATACATAATGTCCTCAAATTCACAGCAATTCCTCATATTTCGAGCCATAACTCATTGCATCAAATGATGATTTGATTATATCAAAAGGTTTATGTTTCTGCTCGATATAAAAGTTTTTATTTATAAAATTCGAGATAAAGTTATGCGAGAAATCATTTGAAAGTACTTTTAAAGTGTACTTAACACAACTCGCATTTCATTCTGTGCTTACCTTTCAATTGATTGAAAATGACTTTTCATCGCTTAATATCATTTGTTTTATTCATTGAATTTTGTTTATTAACTAATAATTCAATCAATTGTTTGGATTCATCGCAAACATTGACTCAAACTTTCGATGAATTTATTGATGAAAAAGACTTCGAAACAATTGTAGATTCATTTAATCGCCGTTTTATTACTATTAATAACTGTTTTAATAAATTGAATGCTGAAAATGGCTTTTGTCGGGTAAGTTATTATTGGAGTAAAGGAAACAAAATTTATTTTCATTCGAAGTAGAAGTCATTGAATCGAAAACTATTTTAAAACAACAGTTAATGTGGTGTGGAGTTCATATTTTAAATATAAATATTAAAATTAGGATTTCCCTCAAAAAGTATAATATGAGCGCAAAATAGTTTAGTTTACAAATTATAGGCATTAAGTGTCCATAACTTTGCGATACTTTTTATGATCTAATTTTAGAAATAAAAGACTTGTTTTTATTCACAAAAATTTACTTTTTTTCGAAGTGTTTTAGTGACAGATATGAAATCAAAAGGATTTCGAGCATCAGTTTAGGCGATAATCGGACTGACATCAGTTTTGACAGATTGGCTGTTGTTTTGCTAACACATGTGCTTCAGAGCACAGTTGGTTTCGTGTGCAAAACCTTTAAAAGTAAGACAAACTGATCTCATTCATTGAGTTCTTCAGTTCGCTCACTGATTATCTCAACTTTATTTTGAGCTCAACTTTATTTCATATTTCAGATGGCAATGGAAAGGAATTAGTGTCCAGGGATTGTCTAACCTCCTATGAAGAATATGTCCATCAGTTTTCTCGATTTGTGGATTTGGACCACAGTTTCAATGAGACTAAACTGTTTCAAGTGATCGACCCATTTATGAGGCAAACACTGCAACACTATGTAACCAATAATACAGATCAGGTCTGCTTTTGACACTTGTTTTCATTTCATTTATTTATTAGTTTTTTTCATTGACTCGATTTCTTTTTTAAACTTTTTTCATCATTTAATGGATTTGTTCTGAAATTTTAATTTTCATTACAAAAGGCATTAAAAATGTGAAAAAGGGTTAAATCTTTTTGTTATAATGAGTCGTGTTTTCCGGTGTTTAATATATTTTTTGATTTACTCATTTTATTAATTTCGTTGAAACAACTCATCACTAAATAGTTTTGTGGTTTTCTCAAAGACTTCATATTTTATTCATTGACTTAATTATACTTTCGTTAAATTGAAAGTCAGTTTTGAAATACAGTTACATATTGTATGTAAGTAGTTATAGAGGTTATAGTTATATTGTATGGATGTTTTCCCAAAATACCAAACCTTATAATCCCTTATCTTTTGTTTAACTAAAAGATTAGAGTTTTGATCCTAAAACACCAAAATATGGAAAAGTTCTTAAAATACCGAAACACAGTATAAGATTGTATTATAATCGCTGATAACAGAAATGCATATTTCAAAATTTTGAGCTAGTTCAAATCAGAAGTTCGACTCAAGCACAATAATAAAATTACTACTTTAATTTAACCGTCTATTCTGTTGTTCGTATATATAATTTCTTTATTATTCGTTGATTTATTAAAGCATATGTTTTATAATCTATTTTATCAGCGAGTAATATAATTATTTGGTATTTTGGGAAGTAATCATTGTAGTTTTATGTTTAGTGAATGCATAGCTATAAAAACAAATAAAACATTTTACAATTCTTTTTAATTTATTTTATGATTTCAAACTTGGAATTAAAGATAAGGAATGAAATCAATTTTAAGGAAAAAATGAGAATTTACTTCAAAAATGAATTTCCAGTTTTTCTTATTTCGAATTTCACTTTTGTTTCGTAAATTTTACCTCAAATTCAATTTGAAAACAATTTAATTAAATTTTTGAGTTTAAGCTCATTATTCAGTTATTGACTAAAATATTTTACTTTTTATGTTTTTGTGTTCATCAAAGAGAGAGTGAAATAACAAAAACGAAAAGTGTTTTGCGGTCTAAAAAGTTTTGGTAACACTTCGATAGGCTTTACTTTGAGACCAATTATTGAATGTATTTAAATCTTTTCGTTTATAAAACAAATTTAAATTAAATTACAATTTCGTTCAAATAATTATTAATATCTTAGTTGAGGTCAATGTTATAAAAATTGATTGAAATTCAATTCCTAACTAACTTTACTATCAATTCATGAACTTCGAGGCAATAAAATTTCTCATAATTTTGATTTACTATCTCATACGGAATTGGCAAGGTATATATCATAGTAAAATATCTCTCGTTTAGAGGTCTTGCATATGAATGTTGGATTAGTGAGCTGCTATTTTATTCCTAGATTCTAAAATCTAGAACAACTTTTTGATATTGTAGAATCAATCAAATTGAAGTAGTTATATTGAGGAATCTATAAACCTCTTGCATACCTGTGTCTGATGTTATGATTCTATTATTGTTAATAAGAATTTTAATGAGAAATTAAAGCATTTAAATGGAGATAAATGTCGACAAATAACTTAATAAAAATAAATTGCAATACTTTTTTGGTAAACTTAAGGATAAAATAATTAACTTTTTGTTTCATTATTTTTCAACACTTTATGTAAAATAATCTCATTTTTTATCTGCCGTTTCATAAATGACAAGAAATGTATGACATTATTGTCTGGAAATTATGGAAATTTATTGCTTATAATTCCCTTTTTTGAGATCAAATGATAATAACAATCGTCAGATATAATGGAAAAGTTTTACATAAATTTTCTTTGTTTGAAAAGATCTCATCATTAGTTTGTCTGCAATTTAATGATCAGATTTGTAGAAATTTTGGAATCAAAGTATTCAAAGTTTTGAAAATGGACTACAGTTTGGTTCTAATTCTGAGAAATTTGTCCAAAAATATAATTGTTTTGATTTTGCGATTTAAATGAGATTCAAAAATAACTCAAATCTAAGAATAACTTGTTTTGGATCTTTTAAAATACATTTTCAATCATTTGGTTGTTTCTTGGATTTGATGGAAACAATTTGATTCAAAGGAATTTATTTTCAAATACTAATAATAATAGGATTCACTTTCTATTTAGGATTTGAGAAATGATTGAACCCGAATATGAATGAAACGATAATAAGCCCATTGTTTCTCACATTAACCTAATTTTAGGCTCATTTAAAGTCTGACTGAATATTGTTTTGAATTTAAGAAATACTTTCTTCGAATAAATTATAATCTAATTTACAATAGATTTCAAAATCAAAATATTAATGAATAGTAAAATCCCTTTTTCAGAAATGTTCATTATTGAATTGCAAGGTCTTAATTAATAATTAATAATCAATAATTACAATTTTAATCTAGATTTTAGAAGTTAATGATTCCTAATCAGTTGTTTTTAAATTTAATTCAAAGTCATATTTCATTTCAATGCAATTATTTACAGTTTTTTAATATAAATAAGCGAATATAGAAATGACCATGAACAAAACTATGAAAGTTTGATCTTAATTTGAAGATTGTCCAGGAAGTGTGGGTATCTAGGTCATCATCAACTTGACATTCTCTATAATACTTTGACTTTCATATAATGTGTGCCACAAATGTGTCAATTGATTACTCCAATTATGAAAAGTCTAGATTTGTGGAAATCTGCCATTTAGCTCCTGGCACTTCTGCCCTCTCCATATGATTTCACTCTAATTATGAGTCAATAGATAAGCATTTAATGCATTTATTCAGAGCAGGGATGGCCAAGGGGGGGGGGTTGCTCGAAAACCCCCCCTAGAGTCGAAAATTTGGCAAAAACCCTCCCCCCTAGAATTTTTCGAAAATTTAATATTACAGGTATACCCCCCCCCCCTAAATTTCCGCCGAGCAAAGCTCGGCGGCCATTTTTTGCCCAAAAATCCGCCATTTTCAGTAATTTAGCCCTTCAAATTGAATTATTAGTGTATTTAACGCTATTTTAGCTTAATTTTGCATGGAAAATGGTTAATTATAATAGCTAATTTAAGACAAAATGGCCGACTTCCGGTCATTTTACGCACTTCCGTCCGCTATTTTACTACCCCCCTAGACCCCCCCTAGAAAATTTTTCAAAAACCACCCCCTATACCCCCCTAGAGCCGAAAAGCTTGGCCATCCCTGCATGCAATGGAATCTTTAAACTCTTCTAGATAAAATTATTCAGATTTATGCAAATTAAAAATTAAATAAATAAGCATAAATGATTATTCTCTATCATAATATCATAAAATAAACCATGGATTAATACGGATTCTCAAAAAGATTTTCAAAAATACACTTCTGGGACCTCCTGGGGGTTTGGGTGGGGTTCAGGCGCCGCCTCTACCATTTGAAATAATAGTAATAATAATAAAAACACTAAAATTAATCAAAAAATCACTTTATTAATCAATTGTGTGATCAATGAAAGCGTCCTTTGAAGCAGTTTTATGCTGTGTTACAGCTTACAACTATATAGCACCGGACTACTCCTTTGGGCGAATTTCATAAACAGTTAATTGAATTCGAAGACAACATTACCCAAGTTTTGTGACTAATTATTATCTAAAAAAGAGCTCAAAAAAATAAATCTTTTTATGAGTTATGAAAATGTGTTCGAATAAGTGTTATAATAACTGAATAGAACTTTAAGTGAAATTTCAATTATCTATACTTAACTCCAACGCTATTTTTATTGAGAACTAAAACTTTTAAAATGATTTGAAAGTGTTTTAAGGCAATCATTGTCTCAAAGACTAATAATTTTGTAATCTTTCGAAACATTACTGGTTTTTAAATAAGCAACAAATATGCAATATTTTCACTATTTTCGTTTCGCTGAATATATTAGCGATTAATTAATGAGATTTTGTAAGAATTCCATTTCCAGACTTTTATAGAGAAGAAAATAATATTCAAATATTTTCGTTTAATTGCGGCAAAAATCAAAAGTTGACTAAAATTTGTTTGAATTTTGAAAAGATTTTTTTAAAAATAGATTTCAGAGAATGTGATTAATGGAAGATAACTGTTGAGGACGTCTATCACTTAATATCTCTTAAAGACATGGAATGGTTCTCTCATTGAATCGTTGAACTCAAGTAAAACATTTGATAAGAAGTCAGTGAAGATGTTCGCAACAAAACTATAACTCGACTGAACGCCAATCAACTTAGGACTGAGTCGAGCCCTTAAGCCTATTCTATATCGAATGTTAGGATGATTTTATTACCTTTCATATAACAGTGAATATAAGTAGTTATCAGTGAATATTTGAATTACGATAATCTAATAATTATTCCATTCCTTTCGCCAAATTCAACTAAACTTAAATATATATATCATTACAAACATTACATACAAAGTATGAAAACTTTTCGAAGCTATCATTTGTTTCAAAGTCTATTCTCTGATCTTATATTTGAAATCAGCGAAAATAAGCTGTCTTAATAATTATAGTTGGGTTCAACCCCTCTTCCTATTGGCGTTGGCCTCACATAATTACATTTCAAACAGAATTAAATTTAAGACAAAAATATTGAACACAACATAGAATTCTGTTAAATGTATTGTGAATATCAACACAATTTCAAACACAAATCGTTCTTAAAAATAGAATAAAAGCAATCGACTGATTGAAAACTGATTTGAAAGGGTTTTAATTTTAATGACAATCGATTGTCTCGGCTTCAAATGATCTAATAATAACACAGTATTTTGTCTTTGAGCAATTTTAGCAACATAAATTTTGTTATGCGAATCAAATTTCAATGTTCCAAAATTAAGGTTATTTTTTAAACAAATCTTTTTTTGAGAGATGTTTGTCACAAAACTGCTCTATTTATGAAAGAAAATGATTGTAATTCGAATTAATGAGTTTTACCTAAATTTAGGAGATTTTTAGTCCACAAAAGCCATAGTAATGCAATTGTGAGTGCGATCACAAATAGAGTGGTGAAGACACTCAACACTACGATACCGAAGACACCTCCAGACGAGTAGCAAAATTCTTGTGCTGACACATAAGGAATGTGTGCGAAAATATTTACAATTATTAATAAATTAGTAAAAAATGCTTTTATCCGGATTTCACGCATCGCTTATTCTGTTGTCGGTTGCATTCAAAAATAGTTGAGAACTCAAAGCAAACACTTTTCGATTCGATGACATTAAACACTTATATTGTATTCAATGGGAAATCATATGAAAAGAAGAGACAAAAACTTGACATTAGGTTTACTTCTCATTCCCTTTGAAAAGACTTTCGTTTAATGTTTCAAAAGATTTGTTATTAATATTCTTATTGACATCAAAATGAAGATAAGAATACAATTGAAAACATTATTAATTATTATTTAAGGTCTGTTTGTTGAATATTTTTCGCAAAACTAATGAATACTTTGCAAAAAAGAGTGTTTACACTGAAATTGTGTCACATTTGAAATAAATGGCAAAATTATGGGTGGAATCAAACATTTTTAGAGTCATATAAAACATGAATTCATATTATATTTAATGATATTTCGAAAAATAAATTCGTTGATGACTTCACAACACAATCAAAATGATCTTAAAATCATACAAAACCTTAATGTAGTAAATAACGATTTTATGTTGCAACTTGCAAGTATCAAAAGTGAATTCTTAATGACTGCTGTCTGGAAGGAAGAGCCGAACAAAACCAAGAATAAAGAGAAATTGATTTTTCTCTTCTCTTACGTAATGATTAGAAGTAAACAATATTTTAATAGTTGTTTGTATTTTATTTGAAGTGCTTTTTTACGAATAACTATTTGAACAATGAATGAACAGAGAGTCTGATCAGTCAAACAGAGCAGTTGTAAGACTCGAGAGACCGGCCGAAGGACATCACTAACATTTATCTCCAATATTTTGCTTTTTATTAAATTACTTATTATATGATAGCATAAGAATTCAGATATTATTGAAGAGTAGCATAAACTGAACGAAAACACTCTTTTGTCACTTAATCCAATTGATTGGTTAGGAATCAAAAGATTACACAAAACAAAGAATTTTCATAAACACTGAGAGCAATGCTATCGAATATATGGAAATATGTTTTGCAATAATAAGCAAAACAGTGCCGAAACGCACAAAACTTAGCGGTAATATATTTATTCAAATGTTAAGCCACAAATTGTTGCAACTGTTGCCTCAGGTTTTAGTCGACAGGTTGTGCATACCTGTTGTCCCTGAGCTGTTCAAACGCAAACGGCTGACATTCCCACCGTGCAGCTTTGGCTTCACTATGAGTTGGGTTAGTCCTGATTCGCTAAAAAACATTTCGTCCACTACTCTATCGAATAGGTTTCACTTTTTAAGGAAAGCATAGGTTTATATAACTTATAATTTTTCTTATTTCTATTTTGCTCTACGTTTCATGACTAGTGATCTTGGCATAATATCGCCTCTGCTATTATGGCAATTAACTAATCTGCAGACTCTCAGCTCTGGAGTAGATTATCAACTTTACATTTGCAGATATGTCTGAACAGACACGACATACTCTATGTCTAATTCAGAGGTAGTCTCGACAATAAAATTTACATTAAATTCTTCCATGAATTTCACGACTATATAATTATAAAACTATAAGACTCTAATAGTTTGAAACCATAAAAATTTGTTTAATTATTGTCTCAAAATTGTTTTCTTTATATATTAATTGTGATATTTAAGAGTGAAGTCCAGTCTTTTATTTGTGAGAATTTTCAAAATTCCTTGAGTTCAGCAAAATTAGCGAATTCTCACCAAATTATTTGAGAAAAACTTATCATTCGAATCAAAATTTCTCATACAATGGCTTTTTTGTTGATTTCTTAGGGTAGGAAATATCCACATATTTATGCGCCCTTCCCATCAAAAGCCTCTTTCTATTATGTTTTGAATAATTCAATATTGCATTCGTAACAACTCATAGGTTTTCATTGAATTCCACTCAATTAATAATAAATATCTCATTTGTTTCAATAGAAAAATACAGTAAGACCTCTAAGCAGCCACTCGATAGGTGAATTTTTCATTAAGACTTTGGCAGCTGCTAGGGGATTTGTAATGTTAAATGACTTCTAGAAAGGCTACTTCTAATTAGGTGAAACCTCTCATTAAGGAAAAAGTTCAAAACGAAATAGCATACTAGCCTCCAAATAAAACAAATTGTAACTGAAGTTTATCTATTCAATTCAATTCATTTTTGACCACAATAATTTTCACCAAGATTCTTAACAATCATGTATTTTTCTTCTTTTTCAATAATTTAGTAAATTCTATATACCGTAATGAGTGACCTATAAGGGACGTCCCTTATAAGTAGTTCGGGAAAAGAGTGTCCGTTATAACTAGTTATAAGGGTCATAGCAACCAGCTATGATTTGCTATACAGATCACGCAAAAAAAAATTTCGCATGGAGATTTTGAATAACGCAAAAACCATTCAAGATATTTTGATTCTGTAAAAAG
>JAQGCS010001935.1:0-11728 GCA_034702105.1 Fuscozetes fuscipes | reverse complement strand
CTGTTTCACGTCCATTTTTGATTAACCTATTGACAACCCATCTCTAAGAGCTCCAAAGCATATCCTCATGAGCCAGCATAATCAAAGTTAAAATAGTTCATAGTTAAAATTTCTATCAATTGTATCCTAAAGAAGAAAAATGAATCTTCAAAATGAAAACTTTTTCTTCACTTTCTGATGATGAAGGGTCATTATTTCGATTGGCTATAAAAAATGAAATAAAAATACACAGTTGAATTCAGTATTTTATCCTGACAGCAGATATACATATATATATGTACGTATAATATCTTGCTTTCTGTTCCCTCCGAAGTCTCAACAGAGATATTAGAAACTAATTTATTGCGTCAAATATACAGTAGAAACGATTCAGTCTTTGCTTATAAACCTCCTATGCAGTTTGAAAATTTAAAATGCATAATAACCAAGTCGAGTCAAACATTCAAGTTCTTCATCAGCTTGATCATGATTTACGCTATTGTTTAATCAATGTAAAACACAGGTGAGGCTCATTTTCACTTACATTAATCCTGATACAACTACAACTCAACTTTTCTTATTTAATATAATGAAAAAAGCTTTTAAATAAAATTTTCATTTATTGCAAATTAAAATTAAATTTGTTTCAATTTTGTAACTTTTTTTAGAATAAAATCTAAAAGTATTTCTAATTTTTATTAAAAAAAAATCATTTCATTGGAAATGAAATCAACAATGAGATCAATTTGATAGATAAGTTAAGCGAAGAATTTTCACATTTCTCCTTATTTTTATAAAAAGTATTACTCTTTTTGTCAACTGTTTAGTGAATAAGTTTTAAATAAAAGATTAGAATTGACTTAAATTAAGAGTTGAAATGAAAAAGTATCTAACTTATTATTTGTTAAGCAGATTAATAATAAAATTTCAATTTTCATCATTCCCTGTATTTTTCATATGAGGAATAGTTTTCTACGTCAACCATATTATAGGAATCGATTGACTTATTCTCCGAAAGATATATTAGTGCCTTACTTTTTGAACCATAAAATTGGTTCATTCTTTAGGAACTAATACCACGAATAATGTGAACAACATTTAAAGCTTATACACGAGAAGAGGGTGTGCTATCGATCAAAGAGACTGTGCATCGAATTCAGGTCAGAGTTCATGTAAATGTCAGCTATTCTTGCCGTTATGCTAACCGCATAATACGCAAGAGTAGTACAGAATTTGACATAAGAGAATATTCTTGCAAAACGCTATTATAGTCTATCATTGATATTGATTTTAGTCAAAGCATTTCTCTATTGTTTGATCACTGCTTTCAAATGAATCACAATTTTATATATTATATGAAACATCTCTTTATTTACTCTAACAGTTGAATTGAGTAAATTTCCAGAGCAAGTGATTGTTGGCAGAGATCGCACCTCAAAGGCAAGACTATGAAAACAAATAAGCCCAGAGCCAAAGCTTCAAAATGTTAGTCACCGTTGGCATTAAAAGGGAGTGGGCTATTAGCTTGAATAAATTCGATTCTGACGCACACAACGATTCTATAACTTCTATCACTTGTCTGACGTTAACGACTTTTGCTGTAGGTCCTAGATATTTATTGTGTGCAGTAAACCATCAAAAACAATAATTTGTTAAGAACTCATCCATGATTGCAATCTCATTGATCAGTGATCTGATATTTGAGAAGTCTGTCCCATTCATTCATTACTCATTTTTTGTAATTGCATTTGAAGGGACAATTTGTCCATATCAAAATTTTCATAAATTCAAACTGCTTTCACCTTCAAAGCCTTTCAAACTCTTTACACCAGTGAATGAGTTTACATGAGTTTTGATGAAAACTTTACAAAATGAGTTGCTACTTAGCAACGCATCCCTTTCCTTTTTAAAGGCAGTCAATCTCTTCATTATTATGCAAATAATGATTTGAATTGAATTGAAGTGAAGTTTTAGTCAACTTTAACTCAATTCTAGGTTTTTCGGCTAATTTTTGACATTTTTGTTCACATCATTGATTTGATTTGAATTTCAGACAACTTTTGGAATTTAAATAATTTATAACTAAAGGAAAGACTCAACAAATAAATTAAAGAATCAAAAAGACATTCATTTGGAAAATCATTTCATTTAATGAAAGAAAATAATTTAAAATTAATTTAAATACAAAGAAATTCTTTAGCAAGACCATCTTTGAACAGTGTCATGGATTATAGGCCGCAATGAACCCAATTCTTGCAATCAATCTTTGTTAAGCAAAGCTCCAAATATTGATGAAATGGCCTCTCTCACCAGTGATCACTCATTTTCACCTGATCGATTTGAACTTATAAAAGTCAGAATACTTTTACATTCTACTAATGAGAGGTCAATTCTAAATTGATCGATAACTTGCACATTTCAACTTTGAGAAAGTGTCGCAAAAACTAAATCATTAGTTGAAAACAAGTTCTTAAAAAAGTCAGAAACAAATAATGAGACACAAGTTTGCTATGAATTATATGAAACACTTTCTTATCAATCGATTGCTAATTGAATGCCTTTCACTCGATATTCATTAATAACTTGGAAGTCGTCGAAAGCAAAGCAAATGAATTACTAATTAATTATGAATTTATTTAATTTAATTAAAGCTTTTAATTTGAAATTAATTATTCTGGCATTTTTGGTACCGACTTATTGTGACCTCATTTCTAATCATGACTTTGGAAGTGATCAACAAATCGGTAACCATTTGATTGATTGTCTCGTTTTTGCGTCAAACCATTCAATCAATTGATTTCTCTCAGCAAATATCAAACAAGACTTTGACTTAATGGCCAAAGATTTCTTGGAATCTCTAAAAGTTGCCCACAAGTTAGTCGATGTCAATGACCAGATTGAGGAGGAATTAGTTCGAAGCAAGAGATCACCACAAATATATGAGCGAAATATCGACCCTTTTTTCGATAAAGTAATGTAACCATTGCTCTGATCTTTGAATTAATTAAATGAATGTCACTTTTAGGGAGTGTTCCGATTACGTGGTATCGTTCCTCTGCACTCGACATGTATCCAACCGATAGACTTCACAACAATTGCTTTCAATGGCATCATTTACGGCATATGTGTATCTCAGCCCACACGCGAACATCCGGCTAAAGTAGGTGTCGGTCCCCTCACCCCTAGCGGTTGGGAAAGAGATATGATCTCATGGTATGTGAGAGATCCCAAAAATGTTGTCTCATTTGTTGATGAAAACAAAGACACGAAAGAACGCAATCTTTATGTATTGATTGCCGACTCCGGCAGTCGTGACGGCACTGACGTTGTTGTCATTAATCAACACAATCAGATGGTAAACAAAGAACAGCATACAGTCAATAGTCGATATCCGACAGCAATCGCAGTCTGGAAGTCGCGGACCGACAACACATACCATTTGGCGATCGCTAACTCTTACGGCACAGAACCGACACAAAGCTTCAAATCTGAGACATTTACCTACAATTGGATGCAAACTTATTTCGACAGATACTCAGAAATGACCACTTATTATGTGAAAGACATTTGTGCTTTCAATATACATAGCAATGAGTTCTTAGCGGTGGCCAATTTCAAGGCCGGCCCTAATATTGTAGAAGTGGACTCAGAAATATTCAAATTAGATATCGATCGCAAGAAGTGGCGCTCCTTTCAACGCATTCGAACGTTCGGTGCCATCGATTGGGAGTTCTTCACATTCGGTTCTGATCACAACCAAGAGTATTTTCTCGCGGTGGCCAATAATTTTGACATAAGTCACGGCCAATACAAATATGACGTCAATTCAGTTATCTATAAGTTTTCTGACGATAAGTTCGTTCCCTTTCAATGTCTGGCGACTGTCGGCGCCACACAAATAAAGACCTTTCGAGGACCAAATGGTGAGTTTGTTTTAGCCGTGGCTAATATCCACCAGGCCGTCCATCTCTACCAATATAATGGTTGGCATTTTGTTGAGACCAGCGTTCAGTACACCAGCGGTGTTATGAGTCCCGGAGTTGTGTCCTTACACTTCGATTACTTGCCTTTTGAACGGTCAGGTGTTCTGTTTGTGAGTAATCCGCACCACCCCTCCGGTCATATGTTTAGAATGGAATTCGTTCATGAGAATCCATTAGGAGAATGGCACAATAAGAGTCTGCAATGGTGTGAAGCAACTGATCGCGATGTGAACCGTTTCGGTGCTGGTAATTTAACGCCACTCCTCAATGATGTCTTTTATGTGGACCAAAATCAACCCATTGTTATAAATGATGACTTAAATATGACTGATCTAATCGTGGACTCTTTAAACACTCCTATTCTGTTGGATTTGTCGACTGGTGATGAGCTGAGTCATCGGCTAATCGATGAATTGGTTAAATTGAATGAAGAGATTAGTGCCGCAGAAGCAAAGTTGGGACATATCGTCGATATTATTTCAAATGCATTGCGTACTAATGGAGATCAAGTGGTAACCGCTCCCCAAACCTTTAATTCAGTGGATTTTGAGTGCAGACCTGAGTTTGACTGTAATGTGGGACAAATCAACGCCAAAGTACTAAATAATGATAATATTGATGGTATAGCTCAGGATATATTACCACTGAATATGGACCAAAACATCGATCATTCGATGCATTTCCAGAATTTAAGAGTCGATAAGAACCTTATACTCAACGGCTTTATTAATGGTCTCAACACAAGTCATATCGTTACCAAACACGGAAGTCATGATATATTGGCCACAAAGACACTCCTAAACAATGTGACCGCCAATGAAGTGGTCGTTAATCATTTGATTAATGAGAAAGTCATCAATCCGTCCACTGTTTTGCTGACAATTGGAGATCAAGTCATTAAAAACAGCATTAAATTTAGTGATAATATTCTATTAACTAATTTTCAAATCAATGGTCCCATAAATGGCATTAATATAAACCAATTCTATGACCAAATGGTCACTAAGGATAGCAATCATATAATTAAAGGCCAAAAACATTTCAATGAATTGGATTTAGAGGACCTGTCTATGAAACCTCACTCTACCATCGATGGCATTGATATTATGAATTTATGGAACGATATTCTGTGGACTTATGGTGATCAAGAAGTGACGGCACCTATCAACTTTACTGATATTTCCATCAATGGAAACCTATTTGTGAATGGACTCATCAATGGGATTAGGGTTCCCGAAGATATAATTCTTACCAATGAAGACGCAATAATTACGGGTCACAAACAGTTCACGAGTCCAGTGAAAGTGAATCGTATGGAAATCATTCACTCAATCAATGGCATCGGTTTAGTGAATAGACCCAGTTTAGAATTGGATATAATGTTGAAGTCGAAGCTTCAGACAATAGTCGGTTCCAAAGTCTTCCATCAAATGCATTTGGGTGGACATAGTTTAGTGAGAGGGACTGTCGATGGCGTCAAATTGTCACAATTGCAAAGAACTTTATTATTGCGAAACACTTCCAAACACTTTGATGTTTTAGAGATCAAAGGTAACGCTTTCTTTGATGGCGGACTCGCTCTCAAGAATACTATAAATGGATTCCGATTAGAAGATCTCTACAATAATGCCCTGAAACTAACGGACAGACATATTCCATCCTTTGCTCACTTAGAGATGTTTGTCGCTCACATCAAATCACTTGAATGTCATTCGATTAATGGTTTGAATATCGGTGAGAATATTGACAATGTTTTCAATAAATTTTAAGATTATTATCTTTTAATCTGATTTTTGTTGTCGAAGGGACTGACTTAATGACCAAACAGTCACCACAAGTGATCTCAGGCCTTAAGACTTTCGTGAATGGGATTAGAGTCGAAAACAATTTGAATGTCAAACATGTCAACGGAATAGATATGAACTTCTTTAACGACACACTTCTTCACGACACTCAACAAGTGATCACTGGAGAGAAGATATTCGCCACTGACTTATGGGTTAAGAATTTGAAAGTCAATACAATTAACAATATTTCGATGAATGATATCGTTTTACTAAATGGCGACCAAATCATTCCATCGCCGAAAACTTTTACTGATGTTCACGTTTATAGTGATTTTAATGTTCATAGTATTGAGTCGAGTCTTATAAATGGTATTCATATGAAAGAACTTTTTGAGAACAGTCTTCAGTTCGACAAACCGCAGATATTTACGGGTAGACTCAATGTCGAATCAATTGCGATCCCAAAGGCATCTAATTTTCAGACAAATTCTGTGAATGGAATTGACTTAAGAAAACTGATGTCAGATGCAGTCCTCACAGACGTCCCTCAAGTAATCTCTGGTCCCAAGAATTTTGTGGCGCCCATCACTATCGAACGCACGAATTTCTTACACAGTTTTGATAATGTCACAGATTTTGACCTCAAACACAATTGGCTTATGCAGGACATGAGTCAGACTATTAATTCAGACACCATTTTTGAACAAAATATACGTGTAGACAATAATATCCTGATGAGAATACCGATTATCAACAACATAAACCTGGATCTACTCAATAATAATTCTGTTAAAGTGGATGTGCCTGCACTAATCACTGGAAACTTAAGATTTGTGGCGCCAGTTGTTTCTGAGGGTAATCTTCAAAACTATTTTAAGAATACATTTTAATTGATATTTTCTAACTAAGGACACATCCAATTGAGCGGAAGAGTACAGGGAATAGATTTGGACAAAGAAGCGGTCACTTTGGACAGCGATCACAGAATATTTGGTCGAATTCATTTCGCCAATGGTTTCGAAGCGGACGAACATCTATTTGTCAACGGAACTATTGATGGCGTCAGAGTTGAAGAGTTGTGTCAATTTGCAGTTCGCAAGAATAGCAATCAGATTATAACGGGTCCGACAACAGTTACCGGTGACATAACTATCAAAGGTCCACTCGATGTTAACACTGGTGTGAATGGCATTAAACTGGATGTCTTCAATCGAAGTGTACTCAAAACGGACGAACCGGCTGTAATCAAAGGCATTAAACATTTCAAACAACTGGTTATCGACAGCCCCGTCTTCACAAACCAACTCTTCGCTGGATTTAGAATCGATAAACTATACAACAATTATATGAGTATAAGTCGGGATCAAATTGTGAACTCAAAAGTTGTTTTCCTCAATGACTTGAATCTTAGCAAAAAACTTGATATAAATGGTTCTCTCTTTACGCAAAACGCATCCATCAGTGGAATAAACTTACATCTATTGGACACTACAGTTCTGAAAGCTTCTGGCGATCAGTTAATCACTGGTGACTTCGTATTTGAAGACGACGTCTATTTTGACAAAGACTTGAATATTCTTAACCGAAAAGTCAATAATATAGATTTGATTCGTGACCTTATGCTCAAAGGAAGAAATAATGTAATAAATGTGCCCAAGGTCTTCAATGAGAGCATTGGGGTAAACACTAATTTAGTTATGAAAGATGGAATGACTATCGAAGGCGTAGACATATCAGAAATGGCTAAATATTCTGTAATGAAAACGGGTGGCAAATATCATGTGAGAGGACACAAACATTTCAATAGTCTAGAAGTGGATCACTTGAAAGTGAAACTCATCAATGGTATAGAAGTGTCCGAAAGAAGTTTTCTCTTGACTTATGGCAATCAAAGCGTCAATGGCTTCAAAACATTGAAAAATGGTTTAACTGCTAATAAGGAAATCAATTCAAATGCAATAAATAACATAAATATCAGGAATTTGTCTCAAAGTCTTGTTCTCAAAGGTTATAATAATTCGATCCACTCTTTCAAGACATTCAATTCTCCCCTTTCTGTCGATAATGTCCGGGCGTTCGGTCGCGTCGATGGCGTAGACCTCAATGAACTCAATTATTTCATTGGACTTCCGGTCAATTTGCTTGACCTGAGAGTACAGCTCGGAATAGAAGAGCAGAAGATTAATACAGTGCAAAAGGCTTTGGAACAGCAGTCCATTCAATTGGAATTCTATGAGATTATGTCAACCATACATTCGGGGCCACCCCTTCTCTCTTACTATAACACAATCACTGAATCTCAACATTTATTTGTTTCGGGTCAACATCTGAATAACGGGTGCCATGAGGTCGACCTATACTTCCAAACCAATTATGACTTTAAATTAGTGAACAAATTATATGCTATCGATGCTATTCTTATGACTTCATTTCGATGGAATGGTAACTACTTTGTGGTCATATCTAATTCGAAAAGAGCCACAGATCCACTTCATTGTCTTAAAATGAATTCGCCGAATGTTGGCCGCTATGAAAAAGGCCGGGCTGTTTCTCAAGTCTTTGCATTCGATCACAAACAAAATAGTTATACACAAATGGCAGTCATTTACAGCGAAAGTGTAACCGATTTGAAAGTTGTAATTGACCAAAACATAAGTCCATGTCTTATCTTGGCTATCCCTGTCACTGATGGAAATCTTGGACATCCGATTGTTCTCTGCATGAATTCAAATGGAAACTTCTTTTTGAAAGAAAACGCTTCTCTCCTAGGAATAGATCAGGTCTTTCAAGCATTCCATAAATCATATTATTAATTCTCTTGTGGTTTGCAGGTATCGGTTGTCAGAAGTTCTTCATTCAATCGAACACTTATGGCGTCAATCAATAGCTGGCAGTCAAGTAATTGGATGTCAAACATAATTATCAGTGACTGGTCCTCACAATTGGCTCATTTCGATCATTCAATTCAGTTGATTCCTTACTTGAACCCATCGGCCATTCATTTTGTGGAAAGTCCTCTCCATTCTTCCATATTCCTGTTCGCCTCAGAAAAGAAGACCTCTTTAACTCACAACCCATTGGTTCGAGTCTTTCGTTATAATCCAAGACAAGCCATACCTCTGGTGGAAGTGCAACAAATCAAAGAATCTGAAGTGACGCAAATTGATTCCGTTCTTTTAGACGACTACAAAGTCTTAGTTTTAATGCTTACAAATGATAGACTAGACTTATATCGATTGAAAGGGTCGTCAGGTTTTGTAAAGATAGACACTATTGATGTCCAAAACGCACAGAATTTCATTGTTTCCAATAGTTTTAAACACAACAGAATTGCCGGACATTTGATCTCAATTTCATTTAAGTTATGTTACGCTAAGAATAGAAATATTTGCAAAGAAGAGACTCATATCTTAAGATCCAAATTCAATACCAATTGATTTACTCATGAGTTTAATCATTGGATTAAATTAATATATTTTTAATTTTTGATTTATATATTTTACTTAATATTGAAATTAAAAAAATAATTTAATTTTTAAAAAGAATATTTGATAACAACCTCTGAACAGAAAATTTTGCGATAAAATGATAATTATTTTTGTAAGTTCTAAGAAACGGTTGAAGTTTTCAAAAGAATAATCGAATTATTGGTGTTTAAGAAAAACAGACTTTTATTTAAAAATTGGAATAAATTATTTGTTAATAAAAGACGCGATTAATAGCAATGAAAATATAAATCAATGAATGAATTGTCAAAAATATATTCATTTTCTCAAATCTAAAACAAAAACCTGAAAACAAATTGAAAATTGCATTAAAATTAATCCTTTTTTAATTATAGTCGTAATTACCGATCCGTCCGAAGCACTGGCGCCTACTTTATCTCCTCTGGCATTCCAACAGACCTCGAATATACCGCCCGTCCCCTTATATGAGTGAACTAATTGTCCGCTTTGTGTCGACCAAATGTGAACACATTTGTCGAAACTGCCCGACGCTAAGAACCGGCCGTCAGGACTGAATGCAACAGAATATACCGGTTCTGAGTGTTTGGTGAGTGTGTAAATACAGGTTCCCCTCTCAACTTCCCATAAGCGCACAGTTGAGTCAAATGAGGCCGAAGCTAACTGTAACTGGAGGTTAGGGTTGTGCGTATTGGGACCGGTGGGCGACCATTTAATTGTGTAGATCTCTTTCTGATGAGCTTGTAAATCATGTACACAACTGTCCTGTTTCATGGACCAGATCTTTAGTGTCATATCATCGGAACAGGAGGCCAATAGAGAGCCCGATGGACACCACTTAATGGCATTTACTTCATTTGAGTGACCGGTGAATGTCTTAATGGGTTTGTCTGCTCCTAATTTGCAGACATGAATGCACTGATCGGTAGAACAGGAGGCAAATGAAACATTTGTCTGCCAGTCCACGTCGAGTGCTGGCGCAGAATGAAATGCGAACTGTTGTGTGCACTGTCCGGTAGACGCGTCCCAAATGATTGTCTGAAATCACAGATTATTTGTAAGTAAACACAATTACTGCCAAACCAACCGTTTTGTCGACCCCTGCGCTTAGAATATAATTCCCTTTTTTATTCCATTTGAGCGCAAAGATTGGTCCCTTGTGTTGGCCTAAAGTGGAAGCCAGGCGTCCATCAGTGGTCCAAATACGTGCGAAACCATCATAACTGCCGGTCGCCAGAAGTGTTCCGTCAGAGTTCCAGTCCAGAGAAGTCACGTCTTTATTGGACGGAACTTCAGTACCACTAATATGAAGACAATTCGATTAAAAATTATAGTTTGAAGTGAAGTCTGAGCGCTAACCCTTTCTGAATACAATGGCGTAAAATGAGTTGTTGTGCTGTTTGGGTCGATTCACTCATATTCCAAATTCTTGCCGTTGAATCACCCGAACCACTGGCCAATAGATCTGAGGCTGGATTCCAGGCGCAGATGAAAACCTCGCTTTCATGACCACGAAGAACAGTGGCCTTAGAGGCCGGTATTTCAATATCGGTATTGATTTTTGTATCGGGTGCTACGCCAGCATTTGTTACCACAGACTGGGGCTGTGTGCTGGCCATTGAAGTTGTGGTGGTTGTAGTGGCGGGTGTGCCGCTCGCAGTCGACTCATCCACAGCTTTGGAGGCGTCTTCCATAACGACATCTGGTTTAGTCTCTGCGGCCGTCTGTGCCTGTCTTTGGGCCAATTCTTTCTGTCTGGTGATCACCACATCAGGCATTACCGCATCGATAAGAGAGAGAGATTCAATTTGTCGTTCAGTTCCGTCCTCTCCGATACTAATCTCTGCTTCGGTAAACTGAAGACCCTTTTGAATGATTGAGAGGAGGGCTGCCGGCGGCACAAGTGCTCCATTGATGTTAGACTGTGCGATATGTGACTCCACTCCAAATACAAACGCAGAGTGACTGAAACCGGACTCTTGAAGGTATCGGTAAACGAGAAAATTCACCTCAAATTACAAACAAAAAAAATGTTAACAAAAATCAAACTGAAGTCAAAATACTGAAGAATTTCAGACAAAAATTGCTTAAAAAGCTCTGAAACTAATTAAGAAATACCTCATCGGATGAGAAACTCATAGCCTTTGAGTTTTAGAGTAAATTTGTGGACAAATATAATCAAATTGTTTGTAAATAAAATCAAATTTAGTTTAAAATGAAATGATTGATAAAAATCTCAAACAACCAAAAGAATAGAGATTTGACTCAAATTTGAGCCAATCTATTGACACACCAAAAATGAAATAATAATTGTTGTAACTCATGACAACACAACCTGAACACTCGATATTCACTGCTGTTGTTATGGTAACAATTATTTCTTCATTATTGACACGTTTTAATAGATAAACACATGGAGTAAATATTTAATACAAATGACTTCTAGAGCTTCTCATTGAGAAACAGTGTCACGTAATTTGTGAATAGACTTATTCACATGTTGTGTGAATAACAG
>JAQGCS010001934.1:0-11729 GCA_034702105.1 Fuscozetes fuscipes | reverse complement strand
TAATAAATTGCATAATAATAAAATCATAAGTTAATGATTTCAAAATCGTGAAAAGTAAGTGACAATAATTTTTATAACCATGTGCATTCACGATTACAAAAACCTTAATTCTATAAAGTGCTTTTATTTAGTTTTTAATGCATTTTCCGGTATTCACTACCGATTCAGTGCTATTGTGTGACTATACCTGTCCTTTATAGATGACTTCGTCGTGCGATCGGCGCACGGACTGAATCATCTGTCTTCGGGCCAAAAGCGGAAGTCTTGAGAATAACATTATTTCAAGAGTTCTGTGTTTTCAATGATTTGTTGTGAAATAGATTTCGAGGAATTCAATGGCAGACAAAATATAGGCTTTTGTTTGTTTATTATCACTGAATGGGTCTCACATTACATATGTCTCAAAACGCTAGTCATGACTAACGGTTTACAAAAAACAGTTTACCTTTCTCTTTTACCTAACCTACTTTCACTTTTAAAGAAAAGTTGAATACCAGACAATCTAAACTAAGTGACTTGATTAAATTATGTTTAGTACATGAGATGTCTTAATGACTTTCACTTGCAGTTTCAAATTTGTTTCAATTTTAAGGGTACGACTTTTTATTTGAGAAGGTAACTTTGAATAATGCTACAAAAGCTGTCTCTTCAAATGAAGTTTATTCCTACTAACATTCTTATTGAGTAACTGTTTGTAGAACAAATGATACATGCTTAATTTTTAAGTTATCCATCAAAAAATTTATAATTTGTTTTATAATTTACTTTCGTTTTCATAATTTATTATTTGAACGAAATTTATGGATGTGTTTGACCTCAAACTCATAGCATTCCTGAGGACTGAATTGTATTTTAGGCAATCATTTGATTCAATTTCGCGAAGGATTTCATATTTGATTTCATTAATTAATTTTGTGTTAATTAATTGTTAATCAAATCTGAGCCGAAGGCCAATGCATTCATTAGCGATGACGAAGACTTTCGGAACAAATCTTACAAACGATCATAACTTTTCTCAGACCTCAGCACAGGTTTGCACACAATTTGATGTCTTTGACACTCAAAAGAGTTTTTCATTTGACAAATGAATGGATCAGTTGTTTGCAAACAATTGTTGTTTAGACTATTTATTCATTCATTTGCTCAAAATGTGATACTTTTAATGATTGGATGCTTTCTTTGCCAACCGATTGATAATTGTTTTGATTTGATCCACAGTTGAGTCAAAGAGAGAAGTATCAGATTATTGAGGGTTTGATTTCAGTAAGTCTTTGATTGAGTTCTTAATTTTAAGACATTTAACCGAAAATTTTGTTATTTAAAGATTTTGTCCGAAAACAAACTCAATCCATGGGTTAAGGATGGCCTCAAAGTTGAATATCAACGACGATATAACCATCGATTACCCGAAGACTGGCTCACTATAATAGAGGAGTGCGGAAGAGATCAAATCGAAATCGAAACGTTAGATATGCTTCGGTTTAATTTAATTTCTCTTTTAATTGTTAATTGATTGCAGTCTTTCGCTGTCAAACGGCACCAAAACACTGATTCAATTACCGATACGTGTCGTTAAGAGGCCATCAGTGGGGGCCACACCTCCACCAAAGCCGTCCGAACCAATGAAAGTGACGCCAAAGTCTGAGATTCCGGAGATAAAAGTTGAGCCATTGGTCGACTTACGGCCATCGGAAACAACACAAAACAAGAACTCAGTGCCAAAACTAGAGGAAGAAAAAATTCGTCATTTGAATGGTGCCGGCGATCAGTCACCCATGTCCTCCAATAACGGGTCTGTCGCTACAAATGACGCCAACCATTTAATGGATTTCTCTAACGGAACGGAAGACGTAATATACGGTGGTAAACCAATTCCGCTACCCATTTTGCCATTGATTAAACCGATGCCAATCAATGCTGAGGACTATTTCGATATAGTAGTGGTGTTGGCGGCTACGCCCTACAACTTCATAGTCGTGCCCTACAAGAACGCCACCAACGGATCAGATTTCTATGAACTGAAACACAAAATGTTTGAATTATACGAAAAGGAAGAAAACAAAATTGAATTACCCCCGGAAATGATTAAAAAGGGCCTTTTCGTGGCGGCAAAGGCTCAGAACTTGTGGTATAGGGTAGAAGTGGTGTCTGTTATAAGTGAAGATCCCTTCCAAATGATAGGATATCTGTGTGATTACGGCGAGCATAAAGCGTTCCCTTTGGAGAGCATACAACCCCTTTACAACTGCTTTCGAGATCTTCCTATGCAAGCAATCCGAGGGTCACTCGCAAGTAAGTCCATTTATTTTGATATTTAAGCATGGTATTAAGTGGTCATTTTTCCTATGTTTAGCAGTCGAACCAATCGGTAGTGATTGGGATGTCATCGCTTCGGTAGAGTTCCGCAAAATGGTTGAAAACAAACCATTTGTGGCCACAGTTTATGGCATCAAATTAGTTGACAACAATTCAGTGCTGAATCTGTCCCTTTGCGACACATCGGGTGAGAACGACGTGTACGTGGGCTCCACTCTCGTCAAAAAGAATTTGGCCAAAGCCGTGGTCGCTATTTAAGTTAATATTTCGGTGAGTTTTCTAGTGATTAATCGATTCGATCGATTCTTTTGTTGCAATAAATTTTGTATTAATATTAATAACTATTCATAACTATATTCGACTCAAACATATAGAAAATCTCATTTTGTATGACTTATTCCCATAATATTTATAAATACTTTTTTTGATGAAGAAATTCAGTTATTATTAAAAATGTGATAAAAATAAATAAATAAATGAAATGAATGTCAGTTCAAAGTATTTATTTTCAACGTTTGGTTCGAATAAAAAACATTAAAATCGATTAAATTTTATTATTTGTGTGAGTTTTCGAACAAATGGCGAGTATTAGTCGAGTGCCATATCGTCCTCTTTTGTGTCAGGTTTGTCATCTGCTTTAGCACTGGTCTTGTCTTTGGACTGTTGTTTTTGAAGCGCTTTCACAAACTTTTCCATATCTGAAGACAATTATTGTATAAAATATTTAATTCTGGATTTGAAGTAAATAAATACCTCCAGAGGCGGCCGCGTCGGCGCACTCCTGGCCAAAACCGAATTGTTGTATAAGTGGACCCAATTGTCCCGATTGGAGAGCACTGGAGAATGTGCTCAACGCCTGTTGGAATTGAGGCGACTGTACTGTCGAAGCGAACTGTTCAGTGGTATTAGCCGTCGCACTGTTCTCTGCATTCGGAGGCAATGATTCACGAACTCTACGCATAAAGTCTTCATTGGTAAGGAGTGGCTGCAGGGCTTCCATAGTCAACGATGACGACAAGTCGACTGCAAAATACAAAACTCATTCATTGAATTCGAGGCAAATTCACAAACCATTCAAATCGTTATCTTTTGGAACATTGAGTCCACTAATGATTGTCTGCAAATCAGCCAATTGAATGCCTGGAGCCGACGACTGTCCAGAACCAGTGCCACCACCTGTTGATGGAATAGATGACTCACTTGTAGCCGCGCTGACCACTGCTGGAGTAGTGGCAGGAGTCTGTGGCGCCGGAGTAGAAACTTGTGAAGTAGTGCTGGATGCTGGTGTACGACCAGTGGCCGCACCCAAGAGTGAGGCCAGACTAGCAGCTGAACCCATGCCTCCAACTCCTCCCAATACAGACATCAACTGTTGGGGCGACATATTGTTGAGAAGTCCTTGAAGATCGCCGTCCGGTAGGGATGATAAGTCTGCCAAAGCACTGGCGGGTGACAGACCACCGCTATTAGTGCCGCGACTTCCCGGTGCCGGCGGGTTATTGATATATTCATTGATTTTGTTGACCCATTCGTCGTCTTTTTCATCTTTGGGCTCTTGAGACCAGTAGAAGAAGCGCCGACTGTTTGGCTTAAACTTGAGGACAAACACCCGTCCAGTCGTACATTGACTCACTTTTTTGAACTCCGCCTCTTCTGGAAATATAATTAAGTCCTATTCGAAGGTAACGCAAGTATTAGATATAAATCTTATTTCTTTAAAATGCATTAATTGATTACATCCTCGACATGTCCTGTGATTCTGTCCTTCCAACAGAAGTGCATCAAAGAGTCCTCTGCGCTCTGATGGAGATATACCAGTCCTTTGCGCCCTTTGACAGGACTCACCTGAAGAATGACACAAATCAATGGATTAATCAAAGAATAAGTGAATAATGAGTAACAAACTGTTGTTCCGTTTTGTGTCATTTTGCCGGCTCTGAACTCAACCAAATATGAGCTGCGGGTCTGAGAACTGGTATTACCGCCGAAAAGAAAAGGTCTCGACATCTTTGCTTCTGATTTATCCACAAAGTTTTGTATTAAATCAAATTTAATTGTAATTCAATGGAAACAAATAATTCATTCAACAGATAAGAGTCTTTCAAAACTGATTACTCACTCAACTAAGGGATAAACACTAAAAATGTCGCCAAAAATGAATCAATTTTTGGTCCCTTTTATTGGATTTAATAATAAATCGTTTCATTATTTTCGACGAAATTTGTTTCAATTATATCGAAATTGATTGGAGTCTTACAATGTGTTAGAGATGTTCACAGAGTTATCTGCGAACTATTCATTCATTTAAACATTACTACAAACTTATGATTTATTCAAAAGTTATTATAACTAGGCCAACCCCTCTCAATTCTTAGAATATAATTTGAATCTCCCTCTTTCTAACCCCCGCCTGCCGTTTGTCCACCCGCCCACGTACCAACTGGCTAGGTTGATCTTCAGCTATTATGTAATGTGCAATGCAGTGAAGTCCGTCACCTGAAATTTTAAATGCGTTACCCTTTCCTATACTCTTTACTGCAATGCTTTATGTTAAGTCTCTGCATTTGTTTACGATGTGCTCTGTGCCCAGTTTAACATTAATAAAATCTGTCATTAATTAGCGAAAAGGTGTGAAAGACAGACAGACAGAAAGGAAAAAGTTATACTCGCTTTATATATAGTATAGATTATTAAATATTTGAATAACAAAATATTGAGAATTTTCACCCATTGACTCTTATTATCATGCTGAAAAAATATTCACATTAGTCCAAGGTAGTTAAGGTTTAAATAAAAACTTTTTCTAACTGTTTTAAATTGAATATGAGTTATTTATTTTGAATATTAACATCCATATTATTTTCGCTAAATATATTTTGAATAATTTCAGACAAAACATAACAAGGAAGTATTATGTGCTGGTAGTAATAAGTTTTAAATAAGCTTTTGATTAAAGTAATAAACACTAACACTTACATCTTGTAAGATATTACTGGTTTGATTTTGATTAAATTTAATTAATTTGTGAAAAAAGTAATTACATTGGTAAAATTTTATTAGCTCGTTATTTTAAATTAAATTATTTTCAAATATTCATTGCTGAATAAAAAACTGTAAAAGGAGGCTAAATAAACTAGTTTAAATATTTATAATGAGATCAGAGACAGAGATCAGTGTTGAGACAAATTTTTTAAACATTAAATGAACTTGTTCAATAATTTTACGGATTTGTAGAATATTGAACATGATATTGATTATTGATTTGATTTCTGGCCGCGTTTATTGAGCACGTACAGAAATTGTTAAATTTAACCTTGAAATTATCAAACTGTAATTTTTTCCAATTTGCAAAATTATATTCGCTCTTGCTTTAAATGGTATCTATCTGGCATAGATACTCATTTTAATTTTTAAACCCGTAATTATTAATTAATGTTTAAAAAATATTTGTGGCTTAAAGCTTTTTAATTGTGTGTCTATTAATCAATCCATGTTATTTTCTTATAAACTTAGTGAATACTGGTTTTATTCTTATTTTAATTTCATTAATCTCTATGAAATTCCTATCGATTTTCCTCAATAAACAATCTAAACTAAAGCCCTGAATAATTTGATCCAGGTCAAAACATAATTAAACATAGTGAAATATAATTCTATGTGTAGAATTAACCATAATAACTTTAATATATTAAACTGTAAAATTTCTAATTTTCTATTATATTTGTCCCTTTTTTAATTCGTTAAAAACTCTACCAATAAAGGTTTCTCTTCATTTTGATAAATGAACTGATAAATGACAAATTTGTCATGCAATGGTGTGGAGGCTGGTAAACCTCAGTGGGTTCCTCAGCCCAAAAAATCAGGGTATATAGGTGGTATTTTGCTGACTCGCCGGGAAAATACAAAGCGTGCCCCCTTTGAGATTTTTTCTGGGTTTCCAAAATTTCGAGAGGGGGTGTAGGCACAGATAATTTTTCCCAAATATCTGTCGCAACACTTCACTCGTCGAAGCTCAAAATTTAGCTGGTATTTAATCTGTGCCCCCTATCAGAATCCCTGTTTATATCAATTTGAATTTGAAATTGTAAACTGTATTAAGCGCTGAAATTAAATTAAAATTTTACAAATTTTTTTGTGCCTTTTGTATTTTGGATATGGAATGTTTTTGGTATGGATGTTATCCTTTTAGTAAATACTTGTGAGTCGCTGTGTGTATAACATAGGGTTTTGCTATTTTTCGCCCCTTTTAGTTCACACTTCCTTAATGGAAATGAATGGCAAAAAGTGTTGGTTCGAGTCATTGAACTGTTAATGAAAACAATTTTTGTTTACATTTGTTTTATTTGAAATTAAATCTAATTTTTTTTAAATTTTAATCAATTTAATTGAAATTTCGATAAATTTGATCCGAATTTAATGGCAGCCATTCGTTGGCCACAATTCGAACCAATCATTCGGTAAATGTCTTCAAATGTCTCTTTTGTTTGAATTTTCATCCAATCATTATTTTAAAAGACATTAAAATGCATTTTATTTAAAAATGACCGTATTAGAGGCTTTTATAAGCAAAAAACAAAGGTGACCATGGTAAAAAATTTGCCACTTTGGCTCGCTTGGCGGCCAAAGTTTGTAATTTCATAGAATTTGCAAAACACTATTTAAATTAATTTCAAAATAACATCCTCAATAATTTAATATAATATTTTTAATACTTATAAACTATGATTTTTGCATTTTTATTTTATTATATTTGTGCTTATTTTGATTCTTCTCTCATTGCCCTTGAGGACATCATTGGTTTTGAAATAATGTTATTTTATTCTGATGAAATTTTAATGTAACCTGGTAGTGATTTATAATAATTTAACATTATATATTTGAAAGTATAAAACTGCAATTTTTTTTCTTTCAGTTATTGTATTTTATTCCTGTTTCAATTGCTATCTTATAGGAAAGGAGTTGGAGATGTTTAATTTTTCATACCATTGTCTTCACGTTGTGGAATAATAAATAAAGTTCAGAATTTATTTGATCATGCCCAAACAAATGATACATAATTATCTAGGCAGAATATTTATCGACATTATTATCATGTTGATCACCAAATGAATCAATTGTCCTATATACTCTAGGATAAAAAATTAAATTAATTTCTAAATAAAATATTTTCTATAATTTACTATGTTGTCCTTGAGATTCGTAAACTGTAATTTACCCCCTTTTGTGTTATTATATTTGCTCTTATTTGAATTGCTTTCTCATTTGGACGAAAGGAATGTAGGCCTTGAAGAATCAATTTTTTATTTACTCTATTTGTTATGTAAACTTTATTATGGAATACATAGATGTTGTCAGAAGAGATGAGACAACGAATAATTAAATCTGAGAGCACTCTTCTGCTGAGCCTCTAACTGTTCACTACACTTAAAATGTATTTTCATATTTTGTGTTTCTGAATAAAAACAATTACTTAAAGTTCTGTCTTCTGGTCTACAATTGGCGTCCGCGACAATCAAACCAGATTAATAACAATTTTCCTTATTGAAGAATATTATCAACTATTCATCACGAAAATTTCAGGTCAAAATCTTTTCCAGAACTATTTTTAATCATCAAATTTAATGAATATAAACAAAATTTTTGTGAGAAAACTGGTTGAAGAAGCGGTGGAATCATCGAAGGAAGAGCTCAGACTCGTTAACGACTGTCTTCAACAGACAACTGCTTCACTGAATAAAGCAGAGAAAGCCCTAAAGCACGCAGAAGAAGCAGTTATAAACACTAAAGAAGCACTGGCACTAACTAACAGTGCTATTCAATTGACAGAAGAAATACTGAAACTCACATAAGAAGCAGTCAAGAGAGCCGACGATGCTCTAGAACTCATAGAAGTTCTGAAATCAATTGAAGAAATCAGTCCTCAGTGACCAACTCACTGAAGACACATTTCTCTCACAGATAGAGAACTTTTTCATCAGTCTACACACCTCTGTCTTCCACAGTTGAAGACGTCTTCGCCAAGTCTTCACCTTGTATTCACCAATCAGCCCCAAATACAACTATAAACACCAGCCATCAGCCGACAACTGAGGTTTGTGTTTCACATTCTTCACGTTGTTTATCAAATAAAACGGTTAAAAATCTAGGTTGTATTTTTAATTTGACTTCAAGGTTCTTCACAAACTGTCCTGGTTTCTTTTATTTTTTGAAAAGAATTCTTGCAAAAATTGGGGACCACCAGAAAAATGTGCATGTTTACAAATTCAATTTTCTGTGCTAAGAATGAGATCTATCACACATTGCCTAATCAATCATTTTAGCTAGCTAATAAGAAAAGATAACGAAATAATAGAAGTAGATGACTGTAAATTAATAAAATGGGAGAATGAGTGAGTAAGAGAGAGAGAGAGAGAGAGAGAGAGAGAGAGAGAGAGAGAGAGAGAGAGAGAGAGAGAGAGCTGGTCAGGCAGAGGCTGAAAAGCCAGCGGGGACAGCAGGGCCAGTAAGTGCTAGTGGGGCCAGCAGAGTCAGCAAGTGCTAGTGGGGCCAGCAGGGCCAGCAAGTGCTAGTAGGCCAGCAGGGCCAACAAATGCAAAAGCGCTCATCATAAAAATTCACTTTATTTATTATATTAATGATAATTACAAACAATTTTGACAAATATTTTCATAAGAACCATAATCATCTATGAAAAATTCATGACAAAGATGATAATAACGTCTACATTTTATACTTATGATCTTTTCCCCTTCTGATACCTTGCAATTGTAGAGGTCACAATTATAATTTAAAAATCGTTTCAGAACCAAAGGCATAATATTTGATACAATTTCATTTGTATTTATAATATTTATATCAAAAGATTGCAAAATTTGTGATGAAAATTTCGGTATCTTTTCTGGTAGAACTCGATAAATAAAGTCCAGTGTTGACTCATTAGCCCTAATTAAATTTCTAATCCAATGTCTAACCTGCTTGCCATCAGATATTTCTTGGAGTTGCTGATTTTATAATAAACTCAAAATATTACAAACAACGAATAAAGCACATGAATGTCCATCATACTGCAAAGCGAAATCTCTTGAAATTACTATTTCCCACTCATCTTGGTCAAATTTGATGAATTTATTTGTAGAGTAAATTAAATTAATAAGTTTTATTACAGCGTAGCATGTTAGAGCATAATCTTTTATTCCTTCCATTTACAAGAGAATCAAGGATAATGATTTTTTTCTCAATCATATTTATAATTGCTGTAAAATAATGTTCTTTATAGGTTATTCAACGATATTTGAAAAAATGAGTAGCGTTATAATTTGTTTAGACAATAAAGATTTCATGTACACTTTTCGCCAGAGTAAGTCAGTTGTATTCTTTAGAATGCAATCCATTGCAAAACATGATAAATATCCTACAACATTATTTAAACTGAAATAGGTGGATTAGAAATTACAGCTGAAATGGAGATGGGAGGGACAGCAGTAGCAAGCATATGAATGAGTGGACTGGCACTTGCTGGCCCTGCTAGACAAACTGGCATTTGCTGGCCCTGCTGGCCCCGATAGCACTTGCTGGCCCCGATAGCACTTACTGGCCCTGCTGGCCCCGATAGCACTTGCTGGCCCTGCTGGCCCTGCTGGCCCCGATAGCACTTGCTGGCCCAGCTGGCTTTTCAGCCTCTGCCAGCTGGTCATCCTTAAATACAAGGTAATAATTTTATTTCATCAATAAATGGCATGAGATCATGTGTCTTTTTATCTTCTCTTCATTAGTCATATAATTAACGTGGGTAAAGCACAAAACTATATACTACATTCCATTCCAAAAATTACTGAAAAACTTAAATTCTTCGCAAAAGTTGTTAACTAGTTAAATATTCAGAAAATTATTAAAGGTTCATTTAAAATAAATGTGACAGTTTATTATAGAAATGAGACTATATTTGGAACGGGTATCGGAATAATAAAATCATCCAAATTTAGCACAAAAGACCATGAACAGTAGATTTTTTAGTCATATAGTTGCTCAATGTTATATCCATGGTAAAGATTTTATTGGGTCTATAAATGGCACAGAAAAAGACTTGGTTCTTTTCTGAGTCTTTCTCTTTTGTGGCGGTAATCCTATGAAAGTGAGCAAAATAATTTTATTAAAATAAATATTTCTCATATACAGTCGAACAAGGTTAAAATCATTTAACAATGATTCTAGAATCGTTCCCAGTTAAATTTAAAAATTGAAATATGTATCCATTTGATAAATAAGGGCATGTTTTTTATACATAAAAATATATCCCGGAAAGATTTTACAAAAATGTTTAAACAACTCATAAATTTGTTCAAGATTATTTACAAACTGTAAGAGAGCCACAAATTTATATTTGAATTATACTTTTTTCAAATTAAATATATTATGAATATCAGTCAAAACAAGTTTCATTATATATTTTTAGAAAAAATATGGTTGATCTAGGAGATCAAAAAACAAATTTATTTAGCTAGGACTTAATATCATAATTACAATAAATAATCGACTACAGAAGGGACACATCTAATGATAGAATATGTGATGATTTGTGTGAAGTTATTCTCCAGTATTTGTCACTCGAAGACAAACTCAGACTCGAATGTGTGTCCAAACAGTTACAAAGGATTACATTTCAAAGAAATTTATATCTTGGTATCGCGTGAAATACCCCTATTTATAGCCCCAACTAAATTTGACTTGTATTTCAATCTCACATTAAATCAAAAATTAACTAGTTATTTATTATAAATATACTGAATCGTAAACATTAACAAAAATTTCATATTTCTCACTATAGTCCGCAAACTGTAATTGAGTCTCAAATTTATATTTTAATTAAACTTCATTTTAGATTACCATTACTTCGTCAATGATCCAACACCGCTTCTGTTAATAGTCTATAAAAAAAGTCCCATAGAGTTAAATAATGAGTTTCAGACTCTCTTTAAGTGTTTAAAATCACTCTCTTCTATATATCAGTTTGTTTCTAATATAATAAATTAGATTTCTTAATAGATCTTGCAAAATTATTTCATTTAATTATAATTTCTATTATCAATGTTACAAAATATGTGAACACATTTTCTTAAATTTAATCTAGCACTAACGTCATATTTTTAGTTGTTGATAAAAGTGAGCAAACATTTGAATTGAATTTCAAACTGTAATCCTATCCCAAATTTAATTGAAAAATTACCATTTTTTATCATTAATATTCTTGGATAAAAGTGGAAAATCATTTTTCAGTCCTTTTATTTTACATAAATGTGGTAATTTTGGTTTTTGGATGACCTTGAAAAGTATTAAACATAACAAGGCTTCGGATCAAAGCAATGGTCACTCCATTTATGCCCAAAATTAATAGATTTAATTTTAAAATAACATAT
>JAQGCS010001933.1:0-11733 GCA_034702105.1 Fuscozetes fuscipes | reverse complement strand
AATATGTTATTTTAAAATTAAATCTATTAATTTTGGGCATAAATGGAGTGACCATTGCTTTGATCCGAAGCCTTGTTAACTAATGGATTAGAGTTTTGAAATTTCTGCAATATTTAGCAATGTCATGTAATAGGAAATAATGGATTGCAGATGACAAATTTTTGGAAAACTCTGCTAATGCACACCTTAAACACCGATTTTTACTGACTTATTTATATTTGCTACTATATTGTATAATAGCTCAAGGCGTATATTTCTCATAGCCTTACTTTCTTACAAAATCGTTGTTCATTTAAACCAATTTAAATGTTTTTGGTACTCTGAGAATTTGATGTTTGATATTTTAGGAATTGGGTATTGTGAGATTAGTGTTTTGAAGCTTTGGTAATTTTAAATTTTGGTATTTTGGAAGGGAACCATCCATTTGGCTAACAGTTGTCTTATTTGTCTCTCATAAGAAGAATGCATTCAATCCTATTATGATATGAAATCTTTAAAATCTCATAACATTTAATGCAATATTGGAAGTGAATCAAATACTCATTAATAGGTTTATTTGAGCTAGTCATGTGAGCAATTTGTAAATGCCCAGTAGGGCCGAAGGGTTTGCATTTGTTTAGTGTAAGTTAACTATCTGTTTAGTCTCAAACAAACATAACCTGAACATCTGAAAATTGATTCCGTGAGTTGCCTTTAATATAATTCAAATCTTTTTCTCTATTTTTCCATTTATTTGGGATTCTTTTCAAATGATAAATGAAAACCTTATATGAATACAAAATGAAAGGATTTTAAATTTTCAATGAAATCTTAGGGAAGGAATATTGATTGGACAGCATTTTATGTGTTTTACTCTTCTATAACATCGAAATTAAAAAGAATTTGAGGCAAAATCTGGTGAAGTCTTATTATAAAAAGCATTGGCTGTCAAAAAATGCTATGTTTGCGAACGTTTACAAAAATGAGACACAGCCTTAAGGTGTGAGCCATTGACAGTTGTTTTGCAACAATCGATTAGTTATTCATTTCTTTATTGTTATTATTATCGGATAATTCTGTTTCTCTTACATATATTTCAGTCGTTTTGATAAATATGTTGGAGAAGATGAAGCTATCAGTTAATCCCAAACTGATTCTTTGATGAGTTTCAGCTTCGTTTTAATTATATCTCATTATTTTTGTACAGGATTTCAATTAGAATATCTATTTTTGTTTAATTATATTTAGTATAAATTTTTAGCATTTCATTTGAAATTCTCATTTAATTACAGTCGAACTTCCTTTAGTTCTGTAGAAAAATTTTCACCTAAAATCTAGCAAAAAGGAATAATTACAAATTCTTATACAATTCAAATGTAGGGTTTTAATTATGTGAGTAATAATTTGACTTTACTTAGTAGTAATCTTGAACAATTATCTTTAATCTACTCGGGGTTTAAATTTTTAATGTATATTATTTTAATAATTTGAAAATTTCAATAAATATATCTTAGAAAAGAGAAATCAACCACTTTCTTGAGATTTATCTCAGGTTTAATACCTCACAACAGATTAACAACGAGATTTTTAAAACATTAATGCAATGGATGTTTTACCAAGTCAAGTAAAAGTTATACACAACAGGGAGACAACACATATAGCATCACAGAGATTCATAACTGTGAAGTTAGACTGTATATTTTTTTTGTAAAATGAGACACTTTAATCAGTGATATTAATCTTGGCACTAATTCTACTTTATATACATTGTATTTTATTGCATTGAAGTATAAATGCGATCATTTTCTTAATATTTTACTGAAATTTAAATTAATTCATTGAACGACAAAATGTTTGATTGAATGGACAGCACTGTAACTCTGTGTGTATTTGATTACATAACCAATCAATCGATTGATGTGTTTCTAAATCTAATCAAAACGAAACGCATTTATAATTCAATAAAGAATTTGTGAGTCCAGAGGATAAATATATAGTTACATATGGCGTTCCACTCTATGCTATCCATATCCTAGATATTTGTTATAATGGAATCGTTTTCTCGCCATTTGATTGCTTGAGGTTTGGCCAACCAATCCATTCGAATCCGGTGCAGATATAAGCCTAAAGTGTAATATTGATTACATTTGCATAACATATAAAATAAATGTGTATTAGTTTGAATGTTTGGGCGCTTTAAGTGTGGGAACGCATAACATAAACCTAAGCCTTATGTTAAGGATATGACAATTATAGCCATTAATAACAATCCGTAGCATCGAAGCAATCGATTAATCACTTGATTTCGATTCCATTCATTAGTAGTTTGCGATAATATTTTCCAAACTCATCAAAAGTCTAATATTAATCTGAAAATTGTTTCTCAATTGATGTCTGCTCTCAAACAAAGCCTCGAGTGAAGAGTGAAAAGGACTTGTGAACAAAAAATGTGTGGAAACTACAGTTCACTTGTGTTTGATGTTTGAACAATACTTCACATCTTTTTCGAACTCACTTTTATTGAATTTCACAAAAGGTTTCAAACAAATTAATTATTTGTGTTTATGTTTATGTCATTATTAATTGAATTGCAGAATAGGTGTTGCATCAGAGCACTGCCCACGCAATCCTATGCCCTTAATAATATTAATTTTAACATGTCCACTCATTTAGTAAATAATATCACTAATAGATATTTAAGATTTGTTTGAATCCTAGATCTGTAGATAAAGGACCTTGTTGCATAGCCAAACCAAACATGTGGGCTTCTAGTATAATTTATTATATCGTATGTGTTAAATAGAAAGTGGACAGGGCGGTCTTATATAAACAATATAACTTTGTTACTAATTTCGAACCCATTACTAGATTTGAATATAATTTTTGAAATGAACATGTACACCAATTTTTAGTATGATGTATATAAATAGACATTTCTAAAACAGATATTGTTTAGAAAATAGACTCCACTTTCTATTTAACACATACGATAGAGAACTTTCAGATACATCGAATAGTGAAATCATGACTCTTCTAGGTCAAACCATGTGATGGCCTTCCAAAATTAATACAATTTAGAGGGAAAAGCTCGCAAAATACTAATACATGAATACTTCTTGAAAAAATTCATTGTTCTAATAACATTTTGCCCCATTTTTTAGTTTTCTCCTCAATGGGAGTACAATTTGTTGGTATAAGGCGCAAGGTCCTTTCTTGTTTCTTTATATTAATATTTCACTGGAAGATTATCTTATAACTATTTATGAGCATGGTTGTTTCACATTTTTTTGCTTAATTATTTTGAATGTAGCTGGATATCGATTTATTCTTTTTATATTATTTATAATATATTTTGGAGAATATTGGAGTAGAGATGTTATTATTATTTGTTTTATGATTCTTCACAATGGTTTAGTGCACATGTTCAGTTATATTCAGTTGACTCTTATGCTTTATTTATTATAATCTTTTATTTGATACTCAAGTTTTAAATTCTGTTAATATATTTAGAGATTTTGAGTATATTGCAATTTTGTACTGGTTGCCTTTTGCAAAGAATAATAAAATTTGCTTAAATTCAAACTTTAATGGCACTCATGAGTCATAACAAATAAATGAATTCCAAAAGATTTAGTTATGGCACAAGTCTTATGATCTAAGAGTACATAATTGAATTGAAAGCAAAAAAGGAAAGAGTGATGAACTCGTTTGAGATTTAGTTTCGGTTTCGACAGCTATTCGTTAAGTGAAGGCAATCCTTCGAACCTTTGAATTATTAGAATTCTTGAGCGCCGACTGAAGAAACATTAAATAGAATAAAGAATGTCTAAACGACTACTAATGTAACTGTTATTCGAAAGCTTGCAAATTAATAGATTTGAACAAGGGATTATTTCAATTACAAAATTGACATTTTCCTCTTAACGCCAATTGACGACATTTTTGGTAAAAAAATCATAAATTGTCGCAAATAGTAATAAATATAATTCTGTCTTCAATTGTCACTTATTATAGTTATTGTCATTTCTTTTTATATAATTTTTATGAAGTGAACCAAACGTTGGTTTAATTCAATATTGATGTGAATTAAAGGCTGTTGTATGAAAAGATCGCAAAAACCTTCGCTATATGTTCGGCATTTCTCTAAACCACTGTTTTGTTAATAACTACTATTCTATCCGTTATCTGATTCATGTATTTTATTTGCTCTTCTGTTGATGTGGAAAACAATTAGTGTGTTATTAAAGACATTTTATGTTTTGCAGGTGGAGCCGATTCTAATAAAGGAAAGAGCAAAAAATGGAAAAAGATTTTGCAGTTCCCGCACATTACCCAATGTATGGACATCAGAGACAAATTAGGTAACACTCATCACATTAAAACACGTGTTTAACCAGAACATAATCCTATACTCAAATTGCTGGCAACACATAATACCAGTCATTCTCTTTCGCCAATTCTTTCTACTATTTTATCAGTTTTTGCAACAAATCTTTATTTTAAGTCCAAATCCAGTCATTTGTTGACATCACAAAAGTCTTCCCTCCTTTGTATCAATTTTCTCAAATTCTCTTCAGTTGAAACAATCAAATGTATTAATTGAAAAACAAATCGATTTCCACAACAATTCTATTAAAATATTCTACAATTAAATCAATAAAAATATATAAACAGTTATTTTTAAGTTTTTTTTCACAGCATTAGTGGTCTCTCTATTCAAAGGTTTACAGATTTTATTTGTCAGGGAATTATTCAAAGAAATAGTGAGACGACTACTTTTTGTCATTTTATTATGAAATGGGTCTCAGCTCATGGATGTGTTTGCCTACCATTCAATTGGTCTCACTTTTGTACTCTAATATGTTGTCATTTAAATCGATATTTGGTTAGAAAAGGTTCAATTTTACAAAATTCTCGTTTCAAAGAAGTTCATAATACATGATGATGATAGATGAAATAGATAATAGATAATTTACACAATTTTTAAGTGAACCCATTCTATATTAAATTCAATAATTGTTTATGGAAAGTTCAGAAATTGACATTGTAAATTAAATCGCATTATGAATAGCACTGCGTTTTGCAATTCTTTTGATAAGTATCTTGCAAATTTGTTGATAATATAAAAGCGTTTGGGTTTCAATCGATAAATGGACTAAAGATTGCCTGAAATCCTAATTTGATTGTCTAATCACAAATTGCTTGAAATGGTTTGCAATTCGTTCTCTTTTATTGATTTTCGGTTTTGATTTCGAATAAAAACTTGAAAACATTGTGAAAGTTGTGTTCAGATCAGTAGTTTGAATGATTCAATTGAGTATATGTTTGATGCAATTTTTGCAGACATCAGTTTCAATTATGTGGTCGAACAGCAACCAATCGGAAGATTATTATTCAGGAATTTCTGTGAAACAAAACCTCAATACAATAAATGCAACGTTTTTCTCGATGCAGTCGTAAGTTGTCTAAGACTACAAACAAATGAATTAGGCTTTGAAATGGAATCCCTAAGCCCTATAGATTTCCAGTCATCTAAGGGAATTTTAAGTGATTAGGGACTGATTATGAAGGAACAGGAGTGAATAGTGAATCAGAAAAACCCTTCAGTCCTTAGACCCTCAATAATCTCTCCATTCAACACGAAAATATGTATCAGGATATTGTGAGATAATTTTTTCCATCGCATTGGTTTTCAAACTAATCAAAGAGAAACAATTTGTCAGTAAATAATTCAGATAAAATTATGTTCATTTTTTCTTTAATTTCAAGTATTAGTGTTAGCTATTATACAGTCGTATATTATATAGTCTCTCTGTGTATATATATTAAGGGAATATAAGAATTCTTAAGTCAATAGGATGTAGTTGGGGTTTTATCTGATAGACACGGATGTGATTGGGGTCTGATTTTTCCAGGATTTCAAAGTCTAAAACGAATGAAAGCCTCAATAATTTAATTTATTCATGTTGTATTAATTTATTCAGGACAACTATGAATTGCAGTTCGATGAGGACCGGGCGGTTGTCGCTCATGAGTTAATTGATAAATACTTAACCAAAGGCAGCACACATTTCGTCGACATTAACGAAGATTTGATATCAAAATGTAAAAATAATTTGCATACAAATAGTAAGGACCTCTTCGCTGAGTGCGCACAGTATGTCATCTTTTGGTTTGTATTTCACTCAAATGACTTATAATTATTTTGATGTTCAGATCAGTCAAAGACTTTCTATCGAAAGAACCGTTCAATGAATTTGAGAAGGGCAAATATTTCTTACGTTATCTGCAATGGAAGACATTAGAGAATCGAACCGTCACCGCAAAGACATTTAGAATGTACAGAGTTCTTGGAAAGGGAGGATTTGGTGAAGTGTGTGCCTGTCAAGTCAGGGCTACCGGCAAAATGTATGCCTGCAAAAAATTGGAGAAGAAACGGATCAAAAAGCGAAAGGGAGAGAGCATGGTACTCATAGAAAAACAGATTCTCCAAAAAATAAACTCCCGATTCGTTGTAAGTCTGGCCTATGCCTACGAAACCAAAGATGCGCTCTGTCTCGTCCTAACTATTATGAACGGCGGAGACCTTAAGTTCCATATATATAATATGGGAGGAGAGCCCGGATTTAGTCTCGAGAGAAGTCAGTTCTATGCCGCAGAAGTCACACAGGGTTTGGAACATTTGCAAACTCAGGGAATCGTCTACAGGGATCTTAAACCAGAAAATATTCTTCTTGATGACCATGGTAGGTTCTAAGTATCTTCCTGTCCACTCTAATTTAGTTTATAAACCTCAGGACACGTTCGGATATCAGACCTCGGATTAGCCATAGAAATACCTGAAGGAGAAACAGTCAGAGGAAGAGTTGGTACCGTTGGTTACATGGCTCCAGAAGTAATCGACAACGAAAAGTATACGTTTAGTCCGGATTGGTTTAGTTTGGGCTGTCTCATTTATGAAATGATTGAAGGACAGGCTCCCTTTAGGGCCAGAAAAGAAAAGGTCAGTTCTTTCTCAAACTTTAACCGAATTGAAAGAATTTGTAACTTCAGGTCAAAAGAGAAGAAGTCGAGCGAAGAGTTAAGGATGAAAATGAAAAGTATTCCAATAAATTCAGCGAAGAGGCGAAAGTCATTTGTCAAGCGGTCAGTCCTTTAATACGATTATTTTGATTGAAACTAATTATTTGATTAATGAATTGGTAGCTGTTAAAGAAGGACCCGAAAGAGCGTCTGGGCTGCACTACTGGACGCTTAGGTTCTTTCGAAGTCAAAGCCCACGAATTTTTCAAAACAATTAATTGGAAAAGACTTGAGGCCGGAATTCTCGAACCACCCTTCTGTCCAGATGTAAGTCTCTGAGCAAATCAATTGATTGTCAGTAACAGTGTTTGTTTGGACGGATAGCCTCATGCAGTCTATGCGAAAGACGTATTAGACATAGAGCAATTCTCTACAGTCAAAGGCGTTAATTTGGACGCCAGTGACGACACGTTTTATAGCAAATTCAGTACCGGTTGTGTATCGATCCCCTGGCAGAACGAAATGATCGAAACCGAGTGCTACAAAGAATTGAGTGCTTTCGGACCAAACGGATCGCTCACACCTGATCTCATGTTCGATTGTCCGCCCGTTGAAGAGTCAAAGGGATGCTTTCCCTTCAGGCGAAAGGCAAAAAAGAGAGACATCAAGAGTTCGTATTCGGCGACAAACGACCACTTCTCGCATTTATCGTCTTCGGGTGCAGAACCCAAAGCACAGCCCACACCAACTACTGACGGACCCAATACTATCAATACTACGACAAACACCAACAGTTAATATTGTTTTTATATTTATTTCTACTTAACTATTATTAACTATTATTACTTTATTACAAATTTTACGTCATTTTGATTTTTATGAGGAAATTGAGAGCAAATGACCGCCAAATCACTCGATTGTGTTATACATATCATTAAAAGACATCACATTTTAGACATTTTTTAATTTATATATTTAATACTTAAACGACAACTAAATTGAAGAGAAAACTGTTGGACACAATCAAATATAAGAGGTATTTACCGCTCAATTTATATGCATTGCTGTTTAGTACTATTGGTTGCTATTAATGTGTGCTGTGATTCAAATCCATTCAACAATTTGTTATGTTTTTCACCTTTTATTCAATTATTTATTTATTAAACTATTGATGTAATCGTCGGCTAAACTAAAACCAAATCCACTAATTGTTAAACAATTTGACAGTAATTTGAAACTGAATTCAGTTAAACCAATGGCTATTCATTAGACACAAGAATTTCATTAAAACATGAATTGACTTAATTTTTCAAAAATGTTTGCATAAATTGTTTTTTGAATTACACTAATCGTGTATTTATTGACTGTATTTATATTTCTATATTATGTGTAGAATACTATTTGTAATATAAAGAGTACAAAAGAGACCAGCATTTGATCGTTCATTTCATAATTGAATATCATTTAATATCCATGTATTTTATATATATTTTATTTGATTATAATTAGTATTAATTATTGAATTCTGTGCTAAAAACAACTATTTATTAATCGAATAAATCAAATCGATATTTCTCTTAACCATTAAGTATTGGAATCAGATTTTTCGACATTAATTAAGTGATAATAATTTCTTTTTGCAATATTTGTCTAATAATTGTTGAAAAATCTTTTATCCATTTTCGTAGTTATTTTACAATTATATTATTTATTGTTAAAACTATTGATTAAATTATTGCTGAAAACGATTTGGAATTTTTGCCATAAATTTTGTGTTAAATTATTTAAATGTTTAACTAAATTAGGAAATGATTATAACTATTGTTCTATAATTTAATGAAACAAATATTCAAAGTGTGAACCAATTGATGGAAAATTTGAATAATTTTGTAGTGATTTCTCTCCAATTATTAAATTGATTGAAACCTCTGTCATAGAAATTTCAAATAAAATTTAAATTTTCTCATTATATGACCTCACAAGTGATCATAATTCGACCATGCTCATTTCACTACAATATTCTTGAATGCAATAAAGCGCCAAATGTTTCAAAATTAAAGGGCTTTGGTTTGAGATGTTTTGCGCAAACGCTTTGAACTTTATTTTGGATTTAAACCGAATGAAATCCATTTTATCACTTTTCAAACAAATTAATCATTAATTTAATCAACTCTTTTGATATGAGAGGGGATCATATAAATTATATAATCTATTTGAATGACATTTATATGATGTCAACGCATTTCAATTTAATTTCAATGATTAGTCTTTAGGTTAGAATTAAAAGTAAAATGAAATTTCGGAGACCTTTTGGTCGGATTTCGCACCGAATTTGTGACTTCTTTATAGACAAATGGCTTTTAATAATTTTATACACAAAAAGTCTATTTTTCAACACTCATATGGATTCGGGTTATTTGGCGGACACTTTGTTGGAACCTATGTTTTGGTTCGTCGATAACTTCACTTCACTGTTGGGTCCCGTCAGTTGTCATTTCCCCCAATTGTCTGCTTTTCTAATAAAGTCTTTTTTCAGATATTTGTTGTATCAGTGATCGCACTTTTAGCTGCTTTTGTTACCATCGCTTACATAATAGGTCTGTCCTATTGGTTATCGACCAACAAAGCGGTTAGTTTGGTGGCTGTAGTGATCGGACACTGGCTTCTTATTAATGTAATTTATCACTACTATATGGCACTGACAATATCTCCGGGATATCCGCCAAAGGTATGCATAAAATGTTCTGAATTCAATATTTGATATAAAGTATTAAAATGTGAAGAATGCCATTCATTCTGAAGTGGTTTCGTTCTGTAAGAAATGTATTGGACCTAAACCTGCCCGAACACATCACTGCTCTATTTGTAATAGGTATTTAGTTTCTTGAAATTTTAATTACCATTTAAATGAGAATTTGTATTAAAGATGTATCTTAAAAATGGACCACCACTGTCCCTGGCTAAACAATTGCGTTGGTCATTATAACCACCGATACTTTTTCATGTTTTGCTTCTATACATGGATTGGAACCATATTTGTAATGATATTCGGGTTTAATATAGCATACGATCATTTCTGGCCCGACAGTGATCTTCATCTGGAACTGAATACTTCCGTAAATGCGATTAAAACTCTTTCATTCAATTGATTGAATCTAATTGTGTATAGAATTCGACAATTGTTTCATCAGATTTATTAACTTATATGAAACATAAGTGCATTATTTTCGAGGGACTGACAACTATTGGACTCTTTGCTGCTTTGGGTTTGTTTTGTTCATTCAAATGAGTTGTGATCGCAATTAAATTCTTAATTTCAGGCGCTCTTATGGCTTATCACTCCCTTCTGATCACAAGCGGCGAAACGTGTATTGAAAGGCATATAAATAAAAAGGAAAGAAAACGTTTATCAGAATTCGGCCGAAAATTTGTTAATCCGTATGATTTCGGTCCGCGAGAAAACTGGAGGCGATTCTTAGGTCTCAATAGAGCAGGTAATACATGGCTCCACGTTTTATTACCTGCCACATTCCCGCCAAATGGTGATGGACTTAAATGGATTACAACTAACCACAAACACTGACCATCAGTTTTGCCACAAATACGAGTTTAAAAGATTCAATTCGATTATTTTGCCCAAAAGTAACAATATTTTCCAAACCTTACCTTCAAATTATCTTTATTTGTTTCTTATTAAGGGATGGGTGGCATCTTCACCGATTAACAAGTATGAGAATTATACTGATGGAAAAAGAGTCCATTTGGGTACAAAGCAATGGATAAACTGTGAACTTCACAGAAAAATAATTATTCAAACTTTAATTAATTTGTTTAAATCGGAGCGCATTAGTAATCAAACACATGATTCATATTAAGTGCACTTCAAAGGACCGTTCGGTCGATTCGACTGTTTGTCCAATAAATGGCAAATTTGATAAATAGTTTTGATTCAAATTATAATAAATTAAACGGAAATAGAGTTAAAAACAATATAAATAACAGAAAAGACAAGAGTTGTCCGGAAGTTCCGCCATATCTTTGGTGTAGAGAAAAGGCTATCAATTCAAATGACTTCTGACTATTACTCTTATGGTTGATATTATCCGAATAAAACGGTCCACACTTTAACAGTTCCGTCGTGTCCTGTGGTCACAATTGATGACTCGTCCAACCACTCTATACGAGTTATTTGACTTTGAGGGTGTGCTTCTAAACAGTGTAATTCAGTAGTCAGTTAAGTAATGAATATTGATTTCAAACAAACAAACTTTTAAGTGTGAAGTGTTTGGTGGGATTCGATGCGTCCCATATTATGATACCCGTATCCAAAGAACCAGAAGCTAAATGGATGCAATCAGGAGACCAGGATAAGCAGTTTACGCGAGCCGTATGAAAACCCCATTCTAAGTCATGAGCCAACTGTTCCGTACAAACAAATAAGTCATTAGAATATTACGATTCAATTGAATTTGTGTCAGACCTCATAAGTGGAGGACAAGTAGAGCACTATTTTCCTAAAATTTATTCAAATTATTAATTAAATGCCAAAAGTTTAATGGATTGCAAAACGGACCTGTTCTGGTCGGCTGCGGCCAAATACTTGCCATCAGGAGAATAGCAAACATCAGTGATGGGCGCCCTGTGATCGAGTATTGCCTTCTCAGACAAAGAACTTCCGTTTAGGGCATAGACATGAACTTTATGGTCTTTAGTGCCTCCGACGGCCACATC
>JAQGCS010001932.1:0-11735 GCA_034702105.1 Fuscozetes fuscipes | reverse complement strand
GGATCAAAGACCGGATCAAAGACAGGCTCGAAGACAGACTCGTCATCGGCAGCTCCGAGTGATGCGTCGAGTGGTGCATCGAGTGCCGATCCGAGCACAACATCCAGCGGTGGCCCGAGTGGTGCATTGAGTAGTGGTTCGAGCAGTGGTTCCAGCGGTGCTTCCAGCAGTGGATCCAAAACTGGTTCAAAGACTGGTTCAAAGACTGGATCGTCGACTGGAAACAAGTTTTAGATTCGGACTAAATATAAAATTTTAAAATCAGTCCGTTTTTCGCATTAAATCCAAAAATTTCAGAAAATTCTAATACTTTTGCGAATAAAATATCTTTATTTTGAATATTGTCTTAAGATTTATAACAAAAACTCGAATAAATTTCTTATAAATTCTTAAATAACTTATAAAATGACTGAAATATAAATTATTTGATGAATCGATGTATTGCTCGACTGATGACTACTTTAATTCCGAGATAACACTCTTTGAGTGACTTCTTGTGGAACAACTAATTCTGGATACACTTTATCTAAGAACCATTTGAAAGGTTTGCATTGAAGGCGTTTTTTGATATCAATTCTTTCAGAAATGTCTCCGAAAGCGATATATTTGGCCGCAGGATATGAATCGTAATAATACTTCTTGTAGTCATCCATCCAGACTTCAGCCGCTCTCCTTGTATTGCGGGCGAAAACGTTCCCACTGCCACCCGGGAACACATAGGGATGCTGTTTTCTGAAGACATGCCCCACTCGACTGCACGGAATAATTTCAAGTTCTCCACCGCAGAGCCAAACGCGAAAAGAAATTTCTAAGTTTTCGCCGCCCTTTCATTCAAAAAACAAAATTAATTGATTACTGGTATAGTTTGAAAGCCAACCCATATATCCATTTTCATATCATATTTGCCAAACGTATCGAATGTTGTTTTATTGACAGAGAAGAGTCCGCCCGCAATCATTGGAGTCCTCACAACACATATAAATCATTACAATTTAATATATTTATTGTTTAAAACAAACTCTACTTTATTGGAGCGATAGGATCGTCATAACGCCTCTTTCGCTCAGCTGAAGGAAGAAATTCCCATTTGAAAACTAGATTCCAGTCAAACCCTCCTCTGAGGTCAGAGGACGCGGCGATATATCGAAAGCTATTCATATTTATGACATCAATGACCGGCGAAACTATTTTCATCGGATCCTATAATATACTAATTTTGTGATTTGGCTTTTGATTATAGAATGCATACCCGACCAACTCTTTCCAGTAGAGGTTCTAACCAACCGACGTTACATTCACAATGACTGTCCAGAAAGGTGAGAATAGGACCGAATGCTGCGTCCGCTCCTTTGACTCGGGATCTGACTAATCCCTCTCTTTGGTTGTTACGAAGTACCCGTACTTTTTGGATCTTAGAAAGTTCTTCGCCATCAGAGGGATCATCACTAAAGTCGTCCACTAAAATAATTTCGCGAATCAAATGTTCTGGACTTCTATTGAGAACTGAAACAATAGTTCTTAAGAGTGTGGAACGGGCCTCATTGTGGAACGTTATGATAATACTCGTCGCGAATATAAACTCTTTTTCGTACTCTTTGGAAGAACATAAATAGTTTCGAGTGTCGGGAATATCCCGATTGCTGGCCAATCGATCGCTGGCCGCCTGATTAAACTTATTTCTGGCATAAACATCATTAAGAGGAGAAAGAGTGGCCTTCCATATGTATTGCCTTTCGTCAAAATATTTCCAAAGAATCTTATTTTCGTCATTGTTTTCTATTGGTATTTGTGTGGCTGCGGACAGTGCCGGTGGCACAGCATAATCGCCTTTTAGTCTGAGTGCTTTATTTTCCTGCAAATAAAAAAATCAATTTTTAGCGAATGCTTTGAATACAGAATAGAGAGGACCACAAAAAGTGAGTACTTCTCAAACCAGAACTGACTTTGAATGCGATAATTAAAAGTTGGAAACGAGTTTCGATAACTGTATTTCATAATATTGAGCGCAAAGTCATAACTAAAAATATAATACCTTGGCATGTATAATGTAAAGGCATTCATATTTGCAATTCATATTCGAGCAGAAATTGAGTTCATTAAACTTCAAGAGAAACAAATGCTTTTTAGCGCCAAATTGTATTCATATTTAACGGCAAATAGTCTTTGACTGACAGCTAATTGTTTAGAACCAATGTATGAAATATTTATGAGAAAAGAAACTTGGCCAACTCTTCACTCAAACAGAATAATTGCTTCGAAAATATATATAATTTATTTTTTGAGTTCAAAATTCTATGAGAAATATAAAACAATTCTTGAAAAAGTGTTAATAACAATGTCAAGGATGACAACTAAAACCAGTTCCATATCTAACAGAATATTCAATGCAATACATAAATAAATAAATAGATATCAAAGTTTGCTTTAATTTTGTATTCTTTGTGAAAATTAATAAATCTTTTGAATGTTTGGCAATCGATTTATGTAAATAATTGTCAGACAATGAGACAAATGAATGTAAAACCTTTGCATTCATTAGATATGGATTTGATTGCTTTTATCGCTTAAGCAGTCATTTGAGAAAAAGTTGAATTCCAGACAAATAAACATTTACTCAAAAATGAATTATTTTTCGTCTGAAAAACGCGAATAAAACTGGAATTTAATGATTTTGAAAGTCTTTGAAATCAATTTGTTTTGCCTTCAAATTGGTTTGAAATTCAATACATTCAAAGAGTAAATCATTCAATCAATCGATTCAATTGTCAAACAATTCAAATGTTAGTTCAGTTTGTTTTCAATTTAACCTCACATTCACTCCAAACAAATCATAACTAAATTCAATTTATAAGCAATTAATACAAAAAACTCAATGAAAGGCAAAAACAAGGCCTCAAAAGAATTACAAAAATTAAGAGCAATTATAAACAAATACACAAATATTTACCGCATTTTCATTAGAAAGATGTGAATTGAGTTTATGGAAAGAAATGACTGCAATAAACAAAAGCGGAACAAATATAAGATATTTAATTTTGAAGACTTTTCGCTTAAAAGTTCTCATTATATTCAATCAAATTGCGGTAAAACTGATGTTTGAAATCAAGAGATGGGCTCTTCGTTTGGACACATTTCACATCAATTATAACGATTACATCCAATTATTAATTGAATAGTTTGTGTATAATATCACTCATATGTATAACACAATCATTACTTCAATTATTATTATCTAAAAACAAAACTAAAACACATTTCCAATCAATTTATTGTTTAGAGGTTTGAACACATTTTATTAAATCAATTGTTAATAAATGTGATAATAAAAGCATTAAATAAAACACTAATTGAGATAATCGAAGACTATTTGAGTAAAAATATTAAGAAATTATCGCAAATGTGGATCTGTTGAAGAAATTTCACTAACAATTGATTTGTAAACAAATTGGCGTCAATTGTAGTGAATGTCAGCTGATATGAGACAAGCAGTGAATGAATTCATTCAATGATTGTATGCTTTCAAAGAGTAAATGCTTTGAATGCAATGCAAAAGCGGTTCTCATATATTCTCCGTTTCTCCGCAACTCTTCTCTGATGTAAATAATGACAAAACTGGTCTCTCTTCTGATTCATTTAACTGTACGTCTGAGCAGAGGAGGAGTCACTCATCCAATTAGATAACAATAAACAGTTTTTAAGTAATAACTCATAAGTAATCATTAATTTCTTCACATTTTATTAAAACTCTTAATAATAATATTTACATATAATTTGCTTTAAAGTTAGTATTTATTCATATTTTACACAATATTTAGAATTAATTAAATTATTTAACATTTAAGACAAATATTTTAAAAGAATTTATTTAAAAAATGACTAATTTTGCAAAAATGAGTTAAAATGAGTTTTTGAAAGAAATGTTATTTAAGTTATTTCAACACTCAATGACTTTTCTAATCCGGTTTCGTCTTTAAAGTCTTTCGCTAATAATGAACGGTTGGGTGACATAGACTCAGGAGTGCTCACAATCCTAAGTCTAACCTGATCAATGGTATCCATCAGGTTCTTGGAGTTGACCACAAGGATGTGCGCTGACTCTAACATTGCTTTTCGGTATTCGCCTAACGATTGGATAATAAATCAATTAATTACTAATAGAAATACAATGAGAAGGTCATACCCTCGACAGTAGTGCGACTGTACTGTTGTGCTAGTTTCATGGCCTGCACCAAACCGGCCATATCTTTGCTCAATACTTTATGAGTCATTTCAATCTCTCGATGAGACCAAAGCGGAAGTGAAGGGAAAAGAGAGTCGACACTCGCCAACAGACCTCTCAACTCAATGCCGACCGCCTGTCGTTCAAACATAATATTAGTTTTTTCATAAAAAGTTGTTTTTCAAGAAAACAAAAATCAGTTTTTAGGTTCAATACCTTAACCAACTCGAGGTAGTGGTCGACTCTGGCCTCCTGTACGCCCTGTAAAAGAGATCGGACAGCAGTGACCACATTCATAGTATAGTGATAAACGATGTCATCTGATCGGTCGAAGTCGGGGGTTGGACACGTTTCTAATGGCGTCGAAGTTATTGAAGCGATCGAAACACTGCTTAAAGTACTTAAAGTACTGGAAGTGTTGGTCCCATTTGTTATCGGTTTGGAATGATTTAATGGCACACCTTTTCGTGTAATAATAGATTTCAAACAAAAGTTAATAAAGAAGTTATTGAAGCGTAAAAAGAAAATTATAGTCAAAACAAGTCATACTGTATTCGACCACTGGATTGATGGGCGAACGCGGCCTCAACTCATTATTATTCTGTTCGGAATCACATAAAGATATTCGTTTGACTGAAGCCAATAATTGTTTTTCTTCATTAGCCAACCATTTGGAGTCTTCCTCTGACTCTCTCTTCTGTTGTTTAAGTTTCAATTCGAGTAATTGTTTCTCAAACTCTGCCTTTTCTGCTAATTCCTAATTGGGTTTCAAATAATTCAAATTAATGACAAGAAATGCAATCATTTCGTAAAACAATAAGAAAACCAAAAGATCCGAAATTCAAAGAAAAATGCTTTAAACCAATAAAACTGTTCCGAAACTCAAAACCAAAATTAAAGACATGCAGACAATAGGCTATAATTTTGGTGATCACCTGCGCTTCTGTGGCAGAGGTTGTAGTGGAAGTGGAAGTATTAGTTGAACTCAAACTCTCTTTTTTCACTGCTTTTGTTGGAATTGATTGAATAGATTGAACCTGAAATTTAAATCACATGGAATCGGACCACAACCCAACATTTAAACTAATATTTGCACGAATCAAATGCAAATCAATTTTTTGTCGTTTTCAGAGTATTTGATTAACAATTTTCTCACTTTAGGCGGAAATTGTCTCTTAATTTGAATAATTTGATTACAACTTCGATATAATGTCATTCAATTAGATTAAGGATTAAATTATAAATTTAATCAATTAATGGAATCCACTTAAACCCTACACAATCAGATAAATTAATCAGGCTTATTTTTAAATGCAGTTTTCGAATCCAAAGAAAAATATTAATTTAATTACAAACACCGAAAGCTTAGATGCAATCAAATTGAGTGAACCAATAATTTGTTGAGTGATATAATCAGAGCAATAAAATTAAGTGAAAGTCAATTAAAAGAAATGTCTCTTTTAAATGACTCAAATGTTTGCACTATTAATAAATTATTTGTGGAAAGAAATTAAATTTATGGTTTGATAAATAGCCGCAAATTTTCATTGAAATACTAAAAATTCTTATCTTTAGAGGTTTGTTAAAAATAGTGAAATTAAATTAGTTTATAAGCATGATATTTTTTGTAGCAAATGATAAACATATAGAATACTCTGCAGTTTAGCCATAAATCTTAAAATATCGGTTAAAAATGGCTTAAAATTATTGAACCCAAACTCAAACTGTGCTCTCTTTAAGGAAATAAACATTTTGAGCAAGAGCATTACTTGATAGTATCAGGAAACAACGATTCTCAAATAATTTTGAGATCAATATCAAACGGAACTGAATTAAACTCTATTTTGAGCTGACATTGGACTAAATTCTTTGTTTTGTTTAACAAAATTGTCGACTCAGAGAATAAGAGAGTCCTTGTGTTGAATGAAATTATTTGAGTTTAAAAGAAAATAAAACAAATCAAGTCTTAAATTCTTCAAAAAAATCTTCCAATTGTTTCGATTTATATCTTATTTTAGAAAATAATTTTTGAATGAAAAACGACTTTTTCATAAAAACGGGTCAACACTTCTACACAATGTCTTAAAAAAGGTTTGCACTCAAAGCACATCTCAAACTGTATTTCTTGAGAAAAAAAGTCTGAATTCAAGAAATGCAACACAAATGAAGAAAAAGTTCACTCAATTATATATTTAGTCTGAAAATCTTTTAGAACCTTTTACATATTCATTTGCAATGCTTTAATTAATTCAAAAGCTAGTAAATCAAAGATTTAGACTGCCTAGCTGTTCTAGTTCGCAGATTAGTCAAAATTTTTCTGAATAATAGCTTTTGTGAAATGCTTTAAGAATTTTAAGTAAATATTTTTAAAAATTATTATTATTCTTCTTTTTTAAAAAAAAAATTAGACAAATTGAGAGGAAATGCTAATATACCGCGAATGTATTTGATGGGGAGGCGGGTGCATTATAAGCCCAGGCGGGGGGTAAGAGATGAGCGTTTTCTGTCATCAATTGAGCCAAAACCTAAAAATAGTCAAAACATTGCAATCACTGTAAAACAGAAGTGAAATATTCTTTCATTCATTCGGCAAAAAATTAATCTTAGAAACAAAATTCAAATTTACTTAATGTCTGACAGTTTGGCACAAAAATCAGATAATATTGCCATCAATGACATCAAAATGTTTATGTTTAAATTTAAGCCCAAATTCATTATTAGTTTCAAATATTAGACAATTATATGATAAGAACCTAATGGTTAGAGAGTTGATGTGAAAATTACTGGTTATCAGTGGCTATAATTCAGTGACTAATCAACTGATTATTAAAAACCATATTAAATAATTTACTAAACGTTTAAATAATAATGAGATCAAAGCCAACGAACTTATTAGTGAAATGGTTTGGAATAATTGCTTACGACTTAAGACATCAATTATATCATTAAGTGATTAAACAAACAAATAAAATATTTGATTTGAGATCAATCAAAGATTTTACATAAATTAAATTAAATGTAACGTTAGTTCAAATTCTTTATCCATTGTATAACAAAAACTAATAATTTGATTCGCTCTTAAGGAGAATGTGAGGTCAGAATAGATTAAGAAGAAGGCAGTTATCAAAGAGAAATAACATTTAAAATCAAATGCATACAAATTAATGGATTCAAAGTTTTCAAAAATAAGATAAATTTCATGAATTGAATGAATGAATATCTCATTAAATGGAATAAATGAATTCAAATATACCTCGGGATTGTTGGCCACTATATATGCGTCGACCGACGGATTTGGTTCTGATAATTGTGTGTCCAGTAAATAGCGAGAAGGTTTTGGTGGCGGTTCGTCAGAATTAGAAGAACTCCAAGACATTGATTGGATGTCTCTTCTATTGTCACGTCTTTCTAATTGTGTCTTCTCTTCTAAGTATACCTCATATAACAATTGTTTAATGTCCTTAAAAAGAGGTCTCTTTGAGGGCTCATAAGACCAACACTGAGACATAAGGCTATAAAGTCTTGGGGGACAGTTAACTGGCAGTGGAAGTCGTTCTCCATTTTCAATTTTGCCGATCACATCGTTATTCTTTACGCCTTGAAATGGTTTGGTTCCCAACATTAATATCTCCCACAAACAGACGGCAAACATCCAGACATCTGACGCAGTGGTGAAGCGCCGGAAGTTTATTGACTCCGGTGCCATCCACTTGATCTTAATTCAGATAAAATATAATTTCAAATCATCTGACAAATTACTGATTTTTCTTGTAGTAAAACAAGAAAAGAGTAATTACCGGTAATTTTCCTTTACTGGCCTTATAATAGCACTGGTCTTCAACCCAACGAGAAAGACCAAAATCAGCTAATTTCACACAATTATGAGAAGAGACCAGAACGTTTCGGGCAGCGATGTCCCGGTGGACAAACTTCTTGCTCTCCAAATAGGATAAGGCAGTACTCAATTGGTAGGCATAGAGTACAAGAGTTGCCAAATCAAGTCTATGCTTATTATTCTGTAGGAATGCCCTCATCTCTCCATGTTTAGCTAATTCCATAACTATCCAAATAGGTGAATCAGAGCAGACCCCGATCAGTTTGATGATGTGAGGGTGCTCGAATTGTTGCATTATATACGCCTCCTCTAGGAATTTGTCGCCCATATGTCCCTCACTCTCTATTTTACACGTCTTAATGGCGACGGCTATTATTTGGTCATCTTTTGTGCGGTAGGAACCTTTGAAGACATCACCAAACTGTCCCTCACCAATGATATCGTCCAGAGTTAACCTCAAGCGACACAATTCATAGTCCTTTCCGGCAGGAGTTGAGTAGTCGCCGTCGTCTACGATTTCTGCGTAATCTTTGTCCCCATTTTCAGTCGTTATCTTCTTTTTTGAGTTTTGTTTTATTTTCTGAATCATTATATCTATTATTTAACACAAAAACAAAACCATTTAATACTTATTTCCCGAATCAAGAGATTAAAAATTAAAAAGCGATTTGGAAATCAAAATAGAAATCAGATGTAAAGCAAAGCAAGAGCTAAGACATCACCTTTAGGGCAATCATTACAATTGCACTTCCATTTAGTGGCAAAGACTTGTAAAGAGAGAAATCGATTTGTTTTTAAGTTATAATTCATTTTTAGAATCAATAAAAGTTTAAATAAATTGAAAGTTTGGAGAAATCAAACAAATTTTTATGAGTTTACTCAGCTGTTAGTTTGCATTGAAAGGAAAGCCTTTTTTGAGGCAAAACTATTAAAAATTAATACCTTTTCGAACCCAAAAGGATTGGTTGGCGTTATTTACTAAACGACAGTAACCGTCAATGAGATGTGCGATATTTTCCGCCACACAATTGGAGGCACATGAAATGGTCAGCATTTCAGAGGCGCCGGAAATCTTCAATTGAAGTACGGATTTGTTCGACTGATTTATTGGAGAATTGGGCGAAGAATTAATATTGACTTCATTGGCATTGGCTATGACTTGAATGCTTTGTACGCTCTGGAAGTGTGCCATTTGTGTGGGCTGTCATCAGAGATGGCAATGAAATTTAAAGCAAACGTTAAGAATTCACCCGATATGAGTTTAATTTAATGGCTTACCGGTCCTGTCCTATCAGTGACATAACCGATGCCAAAATCACATCCGATGACTATTTGGACGGGAATAGTCCAACCCGTCTAACAGACAAACAGAATTGAGTTAAATTTATTGCATTTATGAATAAAACATCAAAGAGATAAAAATTCTATAAATAAACTCACCCCGAGCGCACACTTGAAGCTCTCCTCTTTGAACTTCAGCAAAGGCTGCACCAAATCAAAGAACTTAAGCATACAATCGATTTCATTAATTTGCGACACTTTCTTGAATTGTGACTGAATTGCTTTCCGTAATGTCTTGTGCTGTAAACCAAACAAAAGAGCGTTTGATTAATGCTTTCCTGACTTTGCATTTCTTCTGAACTCATTTTAAATCAATTAATCAAAGAATTTGTGAAAGAATTCCGAAACTAAAAAATGAAATATAGAATGAAATGTAAACCTTGACTGATGTGATTACAGATGAGGGCAGGAATTTGTGGAGTCCTATGTCTTTCTCGAGATATTCAAAATTGGATTTCTTGTCTAGAGCGAATTGTGTTATGTCTTTAAAGAATCTGCGAATCTCAAGACAACATAACTGTACGGCCAGTTCGTAATCTATAGGTATTTCCAATTTTAAGTAATCGTTTTTGACCTGAAAGACGACAACCGTTGGACACAAACAGATGTATCCAAAAGATAATGTTATTTAACGTAATCTAAATTTTAATTAAATTTTTCAATAAAAGAGATGTGTGTCAGACCTGATCATAGAAGTAGTGAAAAGTAACCCTATCTTTGATCAGCATATCATTAATTGACGATGGAATAAATCTGATCCGCAGCTCGTATCTGAGAAAAAACAAAACGGGTCACAAAATGACAAAACTCATTTCAAAACAAAAATCAATTCACAATTGCCTCATAAGTTAAGCCCTTCTTAAACTTGAACTCATTAAATATATTCACAAAACAAAGAATCGCTGCTTTTCTGCTACGATAACAAAATCATTTTTTACTTTATTTATCATATAATTGACGTTTTCTTGGAAATGATCGCAGCGTTCAGTCGAATAAGTTTATCAAAACAAGGAGTGAATTGTAGTTATACTCAGTTTATTCGCAAATAAAACTTTATTTTTATTGACTACTTGTTTGAAGCGATTATTATTCAATTGATTTGCAGATAAATAGTGAGTGAATGAGTCAAAAATCATTAATAATGACTCATTTGATTATTGGCTCAGAGTTTATATTTGATTTTTTGATTAGACTTAATAAGTGAGGTAAAGGTATTACCTCCAGTCACAATCTAATAAGGATTGGTGTTCGTCTAATGCCTCATTCATGGAGGTGTCCACATGTAACCATTTTTGGTCCTCAGCACTTCCAAGTCGACACAACCGAATAGCGTACGAGTTTTCATAGAACCTTTTGGTGGAGTCGGAGGACAAGCGACTAGTGATGAGAGTGACGATACCTCTGACATCAGTGACATCACCCGTTTTAACTACATTGTAATTGCCGTTCGTTAGATATACTCTAAAAGTTGATTTCTCTATTTTATCCATATTGGAGTTTTGAGGGTCGTCTGCGAACGTGCATTTGGGAGGCGACCGACCGATCGCACTGTCATTATTGTTAATATTGTCTGAAGTGGTGAGGCATCCATTTTGCATCCTATCCGTAAACAGAACTCATTTTTAATATAATATTACATTCAATTGTATCTAATATAAAGTTAGTCAACGGTTTGATTAAAAGTAATTTTTCAAAATCTAATACGACATGAATTCCCACGCATTTGACGGACGAATAAATAATTTCCTTATTATGGCTTCAAATGGAGAAAAACAGATATTGAAAGTTAGCATCAATTTTGAAATGCATTTCATTCGACACTTATTATAATTAAGTGATTGTTTTGAATGGAAATTCATTTTCCAACACTTTTAATGCTTTCGTTAAATCACTAAATCATTTTGAATACTTTGTTTAGAAATACGGAGCTGTCAGACACTATTTCTCCATAATTTCATTGTTAATTCATCTGATGATTAGTGTAATGATAGACAAAACTCGATTTCAGCAATAAATAAAGCTCTTGAAACAACTCTTGATAGACTTGAAAAGAGTATGGTCATTCAACTAAGAATTTGTGTGCCTTGCCAATTCAATTAGATTTAGATAAATAAACTCAAATCGATTATATACTCGATATATTCAATTCGCACGAATTCACCAAATATTATAAAATGAACGCTTGATTTGAATCATAATAAAAGTTAAAACCAATCGTTTCGTAATTTATATTTGATTTGCATTCAATAGAATATAACGATTATAATACAGTATCAAAAGATAATAAAATTTAATTAGAGAGAGAGAGAGAGAGAGAGAGAGTGAGAGAGAGAGAGAGAG